>CAJNOQ010004750.1:0-16792 GCA_905250885.1 Didymodactylos carnosus | reverse complement strand
CATAAAAATGGTGCAGAACCGACGCGTTTGACGCGTTAGTTAGTAACGCGTTTAATCGATGTTAAATTAGACGCATCTAAACGCGTTCATTTCTAACGCGTTTCTACCACAAAAATGGTGCAAAACCAACGCGTTAGGAACTAACGCACATAACGCACATAACGCGTTTTTGTAGCAGAAAATGACGCCATGGGTGCTTTTCTTTCCGTTCTTTGTTTTCTCATCACCGATCCATTTCTCCTTTTCTTGTAAAAAGTACAGTAAACTTGCACGCTTGCAATGCGAGAAAATGTTTATCTTTTAATGTGTAACAGTTACCATTAAGATAAGAAAATATGGAACATTTTTTCTCGTTCAAACATAATGTTTGTTTTTCAAAGATTGGTTTAAAGCTCATTAAATTTAGGTTGTGAAACATTTCTTCCGATTTCGTGTTTTCTAATTAGAAGATAAATGCCCTAACATCTGTCCACTCGTTAATTTCATATTGCACAGTAGTTTTGCAGTTTGTCAAATGACATAGTCGACTACGCGTCTGTAATACCATTCGATCATCTTAAGACATATAAAGCCAAATGTTTTTTTGAAATAAGACACTTGGAGCTAATGCTAACGGTCGGTGTTTTTCGACATAAGTCTTATTGAACAGGAAAAAGCTTTTTATTCTCGGAATTTCACAATTCATTGTCAGAGAAATACACAGAATGCCTGAAAAAAAACTTCCTGCTTGTTTTATGGTTTATTAAAATGACATTTTAGTCGATGATCTCCACGTTTACCCGATAGGTTTACTAGTTAATGTAGAAGGTAGCGATTACTAAATTTCTAGTGAAACTCGATGAGCCGAATTTTATCTGACAGTAATGTCTTGATAAGACTTTCACTTCTCTCATGTTATTTCTTTGAAAAATCTTGTCCTGTCTCATTGTGCTCCTAAACCGTGATGAGTGTCTCGTTAGACCATTATGGCTCGGCATAAATGCTAGACTCTTCGCTGTTCCAAGCGGCCATTACTAATATCCATTTCTATGGTTATAACGAAAACCAGTTTTCATCGAAAAATTTTTGCTTCTCTATGCGCTGAATTTTGACAGTAACTTTCAAATATTATGCGCACTTTAAAACAAGAATAGGAGCTTATGAAGTTTTTTCATTCAGGATCTGCAAAAACCAGCCAATAGCTGTTCGGTAGCTAGTAAATTCGTTAAGGAAGCGATTTGGAATCTCACCGTCGAGGGGCTACTTTCACTGAACACTTGAAGTAGGCGCAAAGATTTTGATCAATTCTTTGCGAAATATTGAATTTATAACTCAGTGTGCAAAATGCGCAGATGCTAGCTAAACTTTTGGGAAATGCTAACGCTAGAGAATCTTTTTATCATATATGCGCGACGATGTTTTGATGATTAATGAATGTCATGCAACGACTGGTTGTTCTTGTTTATTAGCAAAAGAAGGACAATACATACAAAAAAAACTCGATGTCAAAGCTGATCGAGCCAATATTCGGTAACAAAAATAGATAAAATGTCAAATGATGAGATGAAGTAAGCCAAAGATGCAAGCTTGAGGATAGAAAAGAAATAATTTTAAATTACTGTGGCTTGAAGACATCGACGAAAATAGTCAAATGAGTTCCGATGTGATATAAGAAAATTTGCAGCAAGAGAGAAAATGTGTCGATATCGCGAGAGTAATAAAAGCTTTTGCTGATTGCTTGTGTTCCTGTTTTTTAGACGATTATGCAAATGCCAAGTTTCAGCTAGAGCCAATGTATCAATCTGATGCATAAGAACGGATAGATATTTATGCCAATAAGAAAATACACGGTTCAAAAAAGTTCGTTCGCCCGAAACTAAGAAAAAGAAACGCTTATCTAAATAATAACACCCGTAATCTTTTTTTAAATAATAAGCATATAAGCTGCAAACTCGTTCTTGGTGACGTGGTGTTAAATAGAAAAAGATGACGATGATCCAAAGAAAATAAGGATATACGTAACTGAAAAAAGCTCGCCGGCGAAATTGGATGGAAAATTGATGAATGAACAAAAAATGAGGAAACTATTCGAAAAGATGATGATATATTCAAACATTCAAGATTTAAAAATTCACCGAAATCCAATTTACATGTCATCAAAATAACCAAGATTTGTAAACAAATTTTATCTGGTGTCCATTATAGTTTAATGTTAAGGTGTTTATTTGTACTTGTGCATATACTAACATAGCAACAGTTTTTGTCACACGTAGTTCAATCAACCAGTAGTCACAATACAGTTTTATATTATTTAAAGCCTGTTGAGCGTGATGTTGTAATAGCAGACAAAAATCTTGGCAAGAAAGCCGAAAAGGAACTGAAAAGAACAGATTCCAGTCGTCTCGAACTGGTTCCTGAATTTTCACAAGATCGGCAATATATAGAATATATATTAAGGGAAAGATTATGGAGCTCTGAGGCAATCCCCATTCAATGTTAAATATTGCTGATTTCATACCACTGAATGAGATGTAGGCTGTGCGGTGTGAGAGCCAATTTTTTAACCATAACCATATAGCACATTTCATAGATCATAAAAATGTAACAAGAATAGTTCTACTCAAATTTTGGTGAATTCACTTTGTTTGCGAATACTTAGAACTAACGCACATATATAGAGAATATTCAAACGTGAACATACGTATACAGATTTAAAGAACAAATCAGAGAATCAAATAAATAATTTGAGTAGATGTGTAAAATTTTAAAAGATTTTCTGAAAGTAATGCTCTAAACACATATGGGTATACGACAGATGATCAGAGAATCAGATAATAACAAAAATGAATATATTACATATTGAGATTTGTCATGACCTCGTAAATCCACTAGTATTTACTACATTATTATTTCGTACATTTGACGAATCATGGCCTCATACTATTCATATCGACGAAGAGGTGAATAATTATTTCATGCAATGGAAATCAATGACTTTTGAACGGCTTTTAGTCGGTCTACAAATCTTCTCACTGGCAAACTAAAGTTCTTTTTCTCTGTTTTAGGAACCAACAACGTCGATACACGATATATAACCTGAATCTTGACTTCGAAAAATGCTGAAAATCGTAAGATGACAAATCCTAAAAAGTTTACATCTCTCACACAAAATACGTTGAAGAACTCGAAATAGCCTCCTGTTGTAAACGACGCTGCATTCCTTTATACACTATGCTTTGCAAGCCGAAAAACCTCGATTTTTTTTCTTTCCTACTAGATTAGTACTATCGGATGCACTGATTCCAAATCTGAAAGAATTGTTTGTCTGCCGTCTTTCATTTCGGAGATTCAGGCGTTTTCTGAGGACACACCTATGATGAGATTTTCACGCTTAGAGCAATAAACAAAATATGGAATGTAGTGTTATTTTACGTGCTGATCACCGTGGCAATGTTTATTTTGCTTCAAAGAATTATCTTTGAGAAATTTTGCCAAATGTTTTGACTTTTTGTATCATCTCCTTCTTTTTCCTTAGCGTAAAAGTGAGTAAAAATATGGAATTACGCTCTGCTGATGAACGATGTGTTCTTTTGTCTGTTCTCTTCTACCAATAAACAGCTTGTTAGGTATTAACCGAATGTCAATGCCTAGTTCTCTGTACATTCACTTTCGCGCTGTTGTGTTACTATTTGTCCTTTTGCTTTATACTCTGTTTCTATTTCTTTTTGTTGCTATTTCCTCCTATCTGTAGTCGAGCGGACAAATATTTATATTTCACTCTTCTGTAACACCTAAGAAGCGGTTTACTGGCAGAAGAGCACAGACAAAAGAAGACATTGTTCATCAGCTGAGCGTAATTCCATATTTTTACTCACTTTTACGCTAAGGAAAAAGAAGGAGAAATACGCTTGATACAAAAAGCCAAAACATTTGGCAAAATTTCTCAAAGATAATTTTTTGAAGCAAAATAAACATTGCCACGGTGATCAGCACGTAAAATAACACTGCATTCCATATTTTGTTTATTGCTCTAAGCGTGAAAATCTCATCATAGGTGTGTCCTCAGAAAACGCCTGAATCTCCGAAATGAAAGACGGCAGACAAACAATTCTTTCAGATTTGGAATCAGTGCATCCGATAGTACTAATCTAGTAGGAAAGAAAACAAAATCGAGGTTTTTCGACTTTGCAAAGCCAGGTTTTCCAAGGAAAACCTTTTCGAAAAATCTACTGATCACATGGTTTTGTGGCAAATTCTATCTAGTTTCTGAATCTGAAAAGTTATTAGTGATTTGTCAAAGTAGACTATATTTTTACATAGATAGTAGCTCAGCTGTTTCTTGAACTTCTAAGGCACAAGATGGATTTGGTCCAATGTGTTTTACGCTTTAGCCAATGTGAATACCAAATAGACGTAACATGATAAACGACATATTTTCACTACAGATTCATTTTGACTCGTGAATAGTCAAAATGGATAGTTTGAATTATTTATCAGACTCTAAAAAGCTAACTAACAAAAAGTAAGAGTGTCTAATGTGAAAATTCAGTTAAATTAGACAAAAAAACTGAGATTATTTTCATGCCATAATGAACGTATATTTTACAATTGATACCATCCATTGGGTTTACATGATTCAATTCCGAATACAAACCAAAAGAATGAATAAATTAAAAGCATAGTTAAATATAAAAGATTTGATTGTTTAATCCATTTTGCTTTTAATATAATATTTCGAGCTTGTTTTCGTTTTGAATGTGGTCCAGTTAAACGATAATGTGCATTCATTAATGGACCACACATTAATTTTAACCATAATTTTAAATCAGTAAAAAATATTTTTATAAAATTTGGACGACAATTTATTATTCGTGATATATCATCAGAATATAATAAAAAATCTGTTAAACTTGTTATACGTTCTGTACGATAAGATGTTAATTGCCATTTTAAATATTTAACATATTTTTCTATTTGATTTAATTGTATTTCTCTATTAGGTAATTTTAATTTATTTGAACATAATAATGCAAACCAACGTGCTTGTAATTCAGCTAATGGTGGTATAGCACCAAAACATGGTCGAGTAAAACCAATCCAAATAAGTTCACCATTTTCAATATCAGGATGAAAACAATGTTTATATAAATTATGTGAAATACATGCTTCATTTGCAATACGTATTAATTTATCATTATTTGATTGTTTTAAAAAATCAAATGAACTTTTATATCCTGAACAACAAATAATTTCATCTATTTCTTCAATTGAATTATCATTAAAAATAATTGAATTTGATGTTAATTCATATATACCAGGTTTTCGTTGACATTTTGAATCATAATTAATTAATGCTTTAACTAAATTTGAATTTTTTGTACCAAATGTATTCCATAGATTACTTGTTTTAATTTGTTGTAAATTCATTTGAATACCCATTTGACGAATTATATCATCTTGACTAAATTTACATTTATTAATAAATAAATATTTAATATATAATTTTAAAAGACTATTCCACATATCAATATATGTATGAAATATTCCCCAAGCACGAGGAATTGAATGATGTACACGTGTTGTATCTAAATCACCTGGACCATATTTACCATAAATATAACGTGGTATAATAAAACCATGATCATGACGTATTGATAAATAACATTTTTTACTGTATTTACTTGCAGCTAAGATCATATCACTACCGGATTCACCACTCCCCACAATACATACGCGTTTATTTGAAAATTCTTTATCAAATATTTTAATATCATGTGAATGTTTTATTTTACCTTGAAATTTTTCTTGATTTTTAAATATTGGTTTATTTGTTGATTGATGTGTTCCACAACATATTGCAATACGATCAAATATATAAATTGTATACTCATTTTTATCATCTTTAACATACATTTTCCATTTATTTAATTCAATATCTTTCCATATTGATTGAACAAATGTCTGATATTGAATATATGGTAATAAATTAAAATGTTTAGCATAATCATTTAAATATTGAGCATATTCTAAAAATGAAAACATTCTTGGCTTTTCTAATATATCTTCATCATTGCCAACATAATCACTAAACATTGTGATAAGATTACTCGATACCATCATACCATCTTCATAACCACTGTGAGAAAATAGACCACCAATTGAATCATATTTTTCAAATATCATACATGTATGACCTTCTTCTAGTAATTCTTTACACGTTACTAAACCGCTAGCACCACCACCAATAATTCCCACATGAAGTCTGAGATAAGTTTCTTCATTTGCTGTCATTTTTTAATAATAAAATAGTAATTTTCTCGAAGTCACTAAGAAAAGGTATTCTAGTTTTCGAATCATATCTATAAAAAATAAAAGTGAAGACGTAAAAATGCAACTTCTTCGTGTCGAACGCTTAACGTATGAGGAATGATGAAATCCTTCTCAAAAATGAATACTGACTAGCACTTCTGAACAAATTCGGTCACGAAGAAACCTATCCAAGTGACACCTTCCGATTTCGTTCGTTTATACGTTGATCGATAGAGAGTATCGAGCTAGCTAGTAAAAAACCTAAAAGAATTTTCTCCATAACTCTTGAAGAATCGGTTTTCTTGACAACCACTTTTTCAGAAACTCTAAAAGGATAACCAAAATATTTCTTAAAGAGACATAACATCTCTTAAGGAGAACTGTAGCCTGTATATTTCTGATTAATATCAGACGTCTCCCAGCTCTACATGATCTTTCTTTGCAAAGTTACAGTAAAACCTTTATTAGTGATCACCTCCTCAGCGAACAAACTCTCAGGTCCGACGGAGCAATTTCTGCTGAAAATGCACCTCTCTAATGTGAACACCTCTGTATTCTGGACGTAAACACTATTTTTTCAGTCCCTCTTGCTTTTATAACCTCTCTAATGTGAACATACGTGCGATACTTCTCTCTCTACTGTTTATCATCTGTCCCTTTTGTAAGGCGCTTCAAATTCAAACATCGAGCACTACTTTATTTTTCGCTCAAATATACTTCATTTGACGCAGAATTTTGCGTTGATCATGAATATCTTATTTAAAAGATTTTCAGTGCACTTGTTCTAGGAAAAAATTCAAAACATTGAAAGCTGTCATTTTTCCGAAATTTCGTTACGTATAGAGAAGTGTATTTTGAGGTTTCAGAGCTACGAGAAGTGTTCGAACTTTGATCAAACTTTAGAGGTCTTTGATTTTGCTACTCTCTGATTGCAGATCTATCAGCGATCTCATATCGAACGATAGAACCTTCATTTTTACGTCATTCGAACAGCCTTGAAACATAGAAAAAAGTTATAGATTTAGTTTTTTAATTTTTTTTTCTTCTCTGAAATATATTTTTTCTTTGAAAATGACATGTTTTCACCTGTAATCGGCCAAGTGACTTTTTTTCTAATTTTTCATTTCTTAAAAAACTAAATCTATAACTGTTCGAATGGTGTAAAAATGAAGGTTCTGTCGTTCGATATGAGATCGCTGATAGATTTGCAATCAGAGAGTATCAAAGTCAAAGACCTCTAAAGTTTGATCAAAGTTCGAACACTTCTCGTAGCTCTGGAACCTCAAGATACACTTCTCTATACGTAACGAAATTTCGGAAAAATGACAGCTTTCAATGTTTTGAATTTTTAACAAGTGCATTGAAAATCTTTTAAATAAGATATTCATGATCAACGCAAAATTCTGCGTCAAATGAAGTATATTTGAGCGAAAAATAAAGTAGTGCTCGACGTTTGAATTCGGAGCGTCTTACTGATACTAATTACGCTTTACGCACTAAAACTAACTATTGTACGTATGAAAAAAAGAATGATATCACGACACGAGCTAACTTTCAAAGATGAATAACATAATTAATTTAGGACTAGTGTAGAAGCAGACATTCTAGAACTTTTCTTCATTTCCCAGCAAAACGTGCATCATCTCTCTAAACTGAACAGCACCCTGTATTGAACTTTTTTGAAAAGTCCCGATGGTGTTCACAATAGAGAGGTTTTACTGTATAGAATTTACAAGAAAAACCCTAAATGTTCATTGTCACGTCACAGCTACCGAAATAAGAAGTTAATTGAGGACTTTCCTTGTAAATTCTATAGCTTTGCAAGGAAAGGCCGTGTATAGCTGGGAGGTGTCTCAGTTTAATCAGAAATTTGCCTCATTAAGAAAGGTTTTGGTTATTGTTTAGAGTTTCTGAAAAACTGAACAAGAGAAGTAACGGCCGGCAACTTTCAAAGAAAAATAACTTTGCAGTAGAAAAAATGTACAAATCTTTATTTTCATGGCGAATTCGGACTTATATTAAAAGTTTAACCATTTGTCAATACATCTCGAAGAGAGAAAAAAAGATGCATATTTAATCTATGCTATTGTATATCGGTGGTGCTATTTAAGTTATAAACACCTGGATACCATCCATTTTCGCAAGAGTTTATATAGTGGGACTAAGAAAAGACATAATTTGAGAATATGATGTCATTTGCCACCAGTATTACGAGCCTAACTGATATACTTATGCAATTTCAGCTCAGTTATATACACTGCGACCTGCTAGTCTTAGCTATTTCAAGTCAAGTTATCAGAAATGTTTTTCAAGCCAAGTGAGGTCTTATTTCAAGACGGAGACAATTGTTGTGATGTTTGTTGCGACGGTAACTGTTGTGGACAAGGTTCAACTTGTTGCGGTGGTGGACGCTGTTGTCCATCAGGTTCAGATTGTTGTGGAGGTGGTTGTTGTTCAGAAAAATGCTGTAGTGATGGAAGCTGTGCAAATTGGGGAATTGCTTGTAACAGGTAAGCTGAGAAACGTAAGAAAGGCTAGTGATAAGAAACTTCATAGCACGAGGATGTAACTTATCAGATTACCGCTGATGGATAGAGTAACTGCTTTATCAAGCTAGGAGATCTTGTTGTAGAATTCAATACTCTCAAGAGCCGTAGTGGAAAAATCTGAAAACGTGACAAATGGACAGAACAAATTCGCATCTAGTTTCTAGTTTTGCAACGTTTGTGTGACGCAAAGCTTCAATTTCTTCATTTCCGTGGTCTTAGCTCACATTGTTTTTGCTTTCGACATTCTATTAGAGAATGTGTATTTGGCGATGATTTTGTTTCGCTACAAGATGGCTCTCAAAAACAAATGAAAAATCTACGTAGTGGTGATAAAGTCTATTCTGTTGACAAGCAAGGCCAAATTGTCAAAGATGAAATCATTATGATTTTACACGGGGGACCAAAGACGGAAGGTTATTATTTTCATCTTTTGGGTAAAGTACCTAAGTATTGTTGTCCCTATACTAGTATTGATATGGAAAATGCCACATTTTTCAGCTTCCAAAAAACACTATTCCAGAGACGTGCTGCTCTTAGCTATTTCAAGTCAAGTTATCAGAAATGTTTTTCAAGCCAAGTGAGGTCATTTTTCAAACTGGGGTCAAGTCAAGTCATGGGACACGTTTCTGGAGGTTAGCTCACATTAAATCAAGTCCAAAATGACGTAACTTTCCCATCACTGCACTGTTCTCACTCTACTTTCTTTGGTTAGGGCCAACTTTCTTTGTTATCTTTTATTATGCGCAAGTTAAGTCAGGGTCACGTCATTTCTGAGTTAACTAAGCAAATCTTTTGAAAATCTTAAGGCTTCTTCATCAGATCTTTACACCTTGGGATACTTGCATTATGGTTTCGTCGCCACAGAAGAAACGCGTGACCGGTGTTTTACTGCAAATCTGAATTTTCATCGCACAGAAATCGAAAAAGACGGCCATGATTTTTGAAGGTTGAGCAAGTCTAGTCAGAGTCAGTTTTGCGACGGTCTGATTCGACTTGAAAATGACTTGACTTCCCCAATATGGGCGACGCAGATAATGCTTGTTATACGTAATTTCGCTGCACTCAGACAAACACTTCAGAAACTGAGTTCACAGGACATTCGGTTGAGGAACGATAAAGAGAAAACTGTCTAACTATTTGTTGTTTAGCCTTGAATTATTTATTTAATAACATTGCCTGCAGTGTATGTCATTCAGTCAGCAGTAGAATTTATATACAGTAAATAAAAAGCATTTTCTTTAAAGCACTTTATTTACTAACGACTTCACTATTGTTTAATGCTTACGCCAGAACAAATGAACAAACATAATACATTTTTTTTTTCTTCAAAAATATATGAATTCTATCATACTTATTTCCGATAGAATGACTAAACAATATTTACAGTGTTTGGTGACAACACTTCAGATACTTTACCCACAAGATGAAAATATATACATTTTTATATTTACAAGTATCCCTCAGTTAGCATTATCCTACGAGATTGTCCTAGTTAGAACTTACAATCTTCAGAAAAGCGTACTCGATCAATACAACGTTTCGCTTCAGCTGACATTGTTGTGGCAAAAAAACAAGTCTGACACACATTGATGTGTCAATTATTTTCATCTTTTGGGTAAAGTACCTAAGTGTTGTTGTCCCTATACTAGTATTGAAATGGAAAATGCCACATTTTTCAGCTTCCAAAAAAACACTATTCCAGAGACGTGCTGGTCTTAGCTATTTCAAGTCAAGTTATCAGAAATGTTTTTCAAGCCAAGTGAGGTCATTTTTCAAACTGGGGTCAAGTCATGGGACACGTTTCTGGAGGTTAGCTCACATTAAATCAAGTCAAAAATGACGTAACTTTCCCATCACTGCACTGTTCTCAGTCAATTTCCTTTGATTAGGACCAACTTTCTTTGTTATCTTTTATTATGAGATAATGAGATAACCTCCAGAAACGTGTCCCATGACTTGACTTGACCCCAGTTTGAAAAATTACCTCACTTGGCTTGAAAAACATTTCTGATAACTTAACTAGCAGTCACAGTGTTTAGTGATATTCTGTGAAGAACATCGATATTCTTTTAGACGAACTGACTGAACCATTAAACTATTCTGAATATTCGACAGAAAAAATTAGAATCACATGAATAATTTCGATCAACTCAAGCAGAATTATGTTTCAAGTATTTTTCGTTTTTTCGGTAAATATTATTTTAAATATTCAATACCATATTAGTCAGGTTCTCGTTCTTTTAATGAACCTCATGCCAAAGGGCTTATATTTCTGTACAATTAGTGATAATCTATGAAGAACGAAAAAAGAAAATTTGAGTTTATTTATTTTGTAATTTTCAGTCTGAGTTCCGTTTTCCAACATATATAAACATTTTTTCAGCTTCAGTGTTATTCTTTAGTTTCTTCCAACAAAATATTTCTATTGATTTGAAAATCATCAACATTTTTTTAGAAAAATGCTCTGTCATACTATTGCCATTCTATCAAGTCTCTTTTGTATCCTCTCAACGACAAATGGCGAAGAAGCTTGTTCCAGTAAACTGTGTAGTGTTGTGTTTTTTTATCGTATTATGCACTAAGCCCATTTTAAAAGTAAGGCTGAACAACGGCAACTTCAAGCTTTTTCTAGAAGATAATGCCATATTCGTGCTCAGCGAGTTACGCTAGTTAAATAAGACGTCTATCTATGGATGCTTGATAAACGATTAGAGAAATCACCTGCACTTGAAAAAATGACCACTGAGGTGTATTTTTCTTTTTAAAAAGAAAAGGAAGTGATATATGTGACTATGTATTATATAGAAATACATTGGTGAAACAGAAGGTCTTGAAAGACAAAAGCATTGATCTTTAAGAAATCTAATGATCAAAAGCATCTCACTCAATGTGCATAGTCGAAACGACACTAAGTGTGACGCTGCAGAAGCCATTACTTTCGTTTCTTTTTTAGAATAAGATGATGAACTCTTACTTCTGTCTGCTGTTTCTGTTGACGCATATTGGGCCTGTACTAACCAAAGAACTTCCAGGATTGGATTTTCTAGCCACTGGATTTGACGCGCTGAAAATGATTAATCTGAACGAACCTTCCTGCTGTTGTAATCTCACCACAGAATGAAAGACAACAGTGGAACGTTTGGAAGAATCAAACATTATCTGCTCCAGCAGTTGTCAACCGCACACTTTCTCCTCTCGTCCATCTTCTCCTCGACTATCCAGATGAAGTTCAAAAGCACTTGCAGGCTACCATTATTACTACCTTCTCAACGGAGTCGTCCCAACGTTAGATCAAGTATTAAGCAGCAACTTCAGACGAAAGAAACGTGGTCTCATCAATTTCGATCAAGTCAAACCAATTTTAGGTCTCGATGTTGTGGGCTGTGGATTTGACATTGGTGGTATTGGAAGTTGTCAATGCCTCTTTGACCTATCGACGGACACAAACACTACCTCTTCGTGGATCGACGTCTATAACAATGATAAAACCTACACGATCCCACCCAATTTCTTCGTCTCAGATAAACGTGAGGTCAATGCGATGTATGAAAGCAGATTCTTCAAGACACTTGACGAATTCTTTCAAATGTCTATCTACAGTATACAAGAAGATGATGATGGCTTCTTTGGGTTCGGAGCAACATCAAAACGTACAGATATTATTGAGAAATACCGTCAGTTCTACGACAATAAGTATCAAATGGCTTGGACACGAAGACAAATCTCAATGTACACACTTTCCTTAACCACGTTTCCAACTCCACAATTCAATGACGTGACCCAACTAGCTATTCATAAACTGCCCGACACATTTGATAACGGCTCCATTTCAAATATCAAAAAATGGAAAGCGTTCTTCCATGCTTACGGAACACATTTTGTTACCAGCTCGGACATGGGTGGTTTATTGTGGGTGGAAGATTATTTTGAAGGATGTTTAATTACAAAGTACAGTGAAAGATGGGCTAAGGAGCAAGTGAGAAGAAGTTATTGGTTTTTTGGTGATAAAACTTATTCAGAAAGTTATACAATGAATGTTGATCAAATCTACAAAAAATATAGTTCATCTATGTCAAAACTGATTGGTGGCATTGATAATAATCCAGGTGAAGCCTTCTCAGTTCAGCCCTATGTTATTAATGCTTGGATTTCAACACTTAAAAACTATCCACAACCGATCAACTATCGTCGTCTGCCTATTTACACACTACTTCGAAAAGGTGATAAAAAAGAAGCAATGAAAAATGCAACATATTACCTTCGTTCACAAGCAGCTGCAGTTGGAAATCTGTATATCCAACGTCTACAAACACATCCAAAGCCACTACCTCTACCGAAATTAGATTGTACTTCAACTGCACGACGGAGAAAACGTGCTATTACGAACTTTGCATTAGATCTGACAGCAGTACGAAAAATTCTCTGTCCAGTTGTTGGGTTTCGCGGAACGTTCTGTCCAGGTGATCCAGCTTGGAATACCAGTTTCACCAACTCGTTGGTCGCCCCTAAAGCACTATCACTCTTGCCACAGCGAAATTTGCCAAAAGGTGTTGGTATGGCTATCGACTTCAGCACTGGAAAGGTTCTTTTGCCAGCTTTGCAACTCACCTATCCTCTCTCTCCTTCACCTGATTCTCTATGGAAAGATCCGCTTTCTGGTCCCGTCTTTATCTTGCCGAATGAAGTTAGTCTTAAACCGTTGAATGACGATGCACTCAATGTCAATGTCAGTTCGTATTCCACCCCAACTGAATTCACAGATGCATGGTTACATCTAGGAGCTGATGGTGACTGGTCTACAAGTCTTCTCTCCAATCTTCAAGACATTTCGGATATTGATTCGACGTATTTTTAGATGATCAAGGAACTGCCATTGCTCAGAACGATAGTAAACTCTATAATCTACGTGTTAAAGCGATTGATGATCCTACTTTCCTACCTTTGAACTCATATGCTCATAGTGCAATAAATGTACTAACTGCCGCCTATGATGAGGATCTCTACAATGCATTTTTCAACGCCTGGAGAACTCATGTGGCTGTTGAGACAACAGTTGGTGGTGTTACTGAAAAACAAATCCTGTTTCAAAAATGTTTAAATTCAAGTGCAGCACGGTTGAACGTTAAAGCGGAACTTCTCTCGAAACGTCCGTGTATCAGTGAAGATTATCATAAATGGCGAAAACCATTTAGTGATCATCGTATAGGTGGAAATGTTGACCTGATTCAAGATACAAATGAGTGGTTTCGTACATTGGCTTATGCGCCTGCAATGATCTCTGTTAAACGTTATGTTTCGTGGGCTGATATTGTAATAAACCCATCTGTGAAACAGAATTTACAGGGAGCAATCATCAGACGAATTAATAATGCCAACGAAGATCGACAAGAACAAGTAAATAAAGTATTTGAACAGCGAAAACTCAACAATATTCCAGCTAATTTGATCCTGTGGAGAGTAACTCAGATTGGTAATTTAACACTTTCTTCGACGATATCAAATCCAACAGCTCCCATTCCTGTCCTTATTCGAAATATTGATACTTGTGGTTCGGGTCAAACGCAAGAAGAACTTTTAGCCTCCTCTTGTGCATTTAAAACCAAGATGACTGCCTGTGCATTACAGTCAAATTCTCTTACTGATATGACTACAGAAGTATCAGTTTCATATGAAAGAAATTTGGTTACAGGGGATCTGCGTGTTGTAGCTTTACGACAGAATGGCATTGGTGGAGGTCAAACTACATTCAAAAGTAGGTTCAGATTTGTTTCTTAAGGTATACTATCTAAGTCATTTTTTGCCGCACTTTCTTTTAGATTACGACCTTGTAGGTAACTGGGTTAGAAGTGGTTGTTCAGAGATTATAAACGATCAGTGTGGATTATTGGCGCTGTATAGCGTTCATCGAGTTCAGTTATGTACACGTTGTCGTGTGCTTTGTGCTAATGAGATAAACACTGATTTGAGTAGTCATTGCACATGCCCGTCATTGGTTGAAAATAACTGTCTAGCTTATTCGGAAGCACTACCTTATCAACCGTATTGCAACAATAAGTAGTGAGGAATGTTGCGGCTAGTTCACTGACAGCTTTTTTTATTGCTTATAGTTATCAAGTAATCCTAATTTCTTCTTTTTTTATTGCTGAATGATTATATGAGACAGTAATGGTAACTTACTTCATTTCCTTGAATGCTGTTATAAGCGGTGAAACCAATCTGAAAAACCTCGCAGTCAGCCATTCAAATCGATTCGTAATTTTAGCTGTGTTTGCATAAACTCCTGGAAAAGGCGTTATTTTGTCACACTTACACATTCTTACTTCTGAAAAGATGTCCGTTAAATAAGTTGGAAACTGATGAATTCAACATAGTTAGCAGAATTCAGAACGATAATCAAGAAAACGTTTTCCATGAATGGGGGATTGGGAAATGTTGAAAAGTTTTTCTTAAATTTTATCCAGAAAAGCGTCTCTACGTACATATTTGGGGTGCTCTGATTAGAATGTCTCAACCAGAGCTCACTAAAATCGTTCCCTGTCAAACGGCGGCCGAAACAAAAAATAAGCTGACACTCTCTTCTCTCCATAACCTATGTAAGCGATGTGGGGAGGATTAAATTGAAGAAACAGGAGCATCAGCTCGAGAACGGTTTTTTTTGGGCATACATCCCAAATCAGAGTTCGACGGACCTCAACAGTGGGGGTTACACTTTAGCCAGAAGAATCATTCCATTCGGGATGTTATGAGTATACCGTTTGAGACAGGTTATCTTAATGAGGATCATCGAAAAGCACGGGAATCATACTGGATAAAGAAAGTAAACCCTACTTTGAATATCAAAAGTTAATATAGCTTAGTGATAAAAATATTTTGTAGAGGTTGTAATTTGAAAATATTTATATTCTCAGGTTGCTTATCTCGTTTAATTTAACCACTGAAGAAAAAATACTAGGTTTTTTCTTATAATTAGTAAAACTTGGTAATATTTACCATAAGAGTTAGTGTATGATAGAACTTAAATTTGAAAGATACCACTCCTATAGGGCGAGAGCCATGATATTGTAAAAATATCGTTTTTTAAATCTGAATTAATCTCAATAATTGCTGTCAGTATGGTGATAAATCTGTCACCAGAACGGACCGTTTTGGATCCGTTTCAATCACAGCACTCATGATCCATTTGGGTCATAACTAGCCTATTAGGCTAAAACTATCCTGCAGGGCCACTGATCATTAAAAAGTAATAACTTCATAAGGTGCCCGCAATTCAAAAATGCAGCACTAGCTTAACTTTTGGTCGAAAGCTACATATTCAGATAGCCCTGCCTGAGCTGACCTTTTTATTCGAATTCGATCACGTTTTCGGGGAGAAATCCTCAAAATACTAAGAGTACCGAAAAAACGAAAAATTTGCATCACTCTGAGAAAACTTGAGATTTGTTGATTTTCGTTCACTATAACTTTTCGAATTTGATATATTTGGATTCCCCATCAAAAACTGAGTCTAATCATTCACCTTTGAGTCACAAAACACAAAATACCTGTGTTTCACAATTTTGACAAGAGTAAGCACTCGACACAATGAGCTACCTCTCTCGCAAACCTATCTCCTCCTTGGTTTTGATTTGATCCGATCATCATACGCCATTCGAATCACCATTTGAAGGCGAACAAAAGTACGCATCGCTTTTTTAAAATATTGTTTGCCTACTGAGAATACCTATTTTTTTCCAAATGAGAGGCGACAAAATAGGAATTTCGCCCGTAAATCGCGCTTTTCTGTATTAGAGCTCAGTTGTTATGCATTATAATTATCATATTCGAAATCAGGGTCGAAAACTGGGTCGAATGATATATGTTTCGACTACTATCCATTTCAAAAAAGAAGAAGCACGGCCATTTCTTTGATAACTTTTTCTAAGAAGCAGCTAAAAAGGTGCGGTTTTCAGTATCGG
>CAJNOQ010004749.1:0-16796 GCA_905250885.1 Didymodactylos carnosus | reverse complement strand
TTCGAACCTATAAATTGCTGTTGAGGCATTGCCCCTTATGGCCTTTTTGTCTTTTTCGTGCCTTATGAGATATTTTGCTGTGGAAGCATTGTCCTTTATGTTCGGTTTGTCCCTTATGAGGTGTTTTGCGGTTGTGATATTGGTACACTGACATTTCCATTGGTACACTGACATTCATCAGTTCGCTACGAACTGATGAGTTTTTTCTGGTCCGAACATAAAGGACAATGCTTCCACAGCAAAATATTTGATGAAAATGATTCTGGGGATTATGACATTCCTCACATATCTTGTTTCTGTTCCACAGACTCCTCACCTGTATATTGATAACCAATCAATGTAAATAATTCACCAGATTTTGATACATTCTCACTTAATCCAAATGACGGTATATCTGTAATATCAGCTGGACACTTTGCAACGTAAATTGATATGTCCAATACAGGATGTGGTACCAGTTGTTGAATCCTCCAAACTATGATGGATACTGACGAATAATTTTTTATTTTTATATAATACATAAAACCATGTGGATGTTATGATATTCCACTGATTAGTTTTACCTTTAGTGGCAACATATAACACTCCTAGAAAGAGAAAACTAAATAAAACTAGAATGCAATTGTGTTACGCACAAGTTGCGATGTCGATAGACAATGTGGACACTTCCAACTATCGAACATTACGGTACATGTCTAAGCAGTAACTTTTCCCAGTATCAATCAGCAAGAAAACCAGCACACTTTTGAGGCTATGTGCTTAGATGGCATAACACCAGAGCAGAGACCGTCGCAGGACAGGGTGATATATTTTTGTTGCCCTTTTGCAGGGCAGGGCAACAAAAAATTCCTTGATTTGCTCTGCGAGAGATTGATTCTTGAGATTTTCAAGCTTCTTTTTAAGTAAAATTTTGAGATCTCTCGTATATGTGGAAATAAAAATAACTGCCAACTTTTCTAAAATTGATAATTAATAAAAAAAAAAGATTCTGTTACGCACAAGAAACAGATCCAGTATTTGTGATGAGTTTCTTGAAGATAAAGTCTTCTAGGTTAAGGAAAAAAACTTGCAAATTTGAGATCTTTTGCATTGCAAGGCGTTCTGCCCAGCTAGACAGAGCAGGGTAGGGCCAAAAAAATGTTATGAGTAATTTTTTGACAGGGCAGGGCGAAAAACATTTCCCTGCGACGGTCTCTGTACCAGAGCAAATCCCCTAGACAAAATTTTCTTTTGATAAAACTGATAAGATTCTTATCGGAATCTTATCAGTTTCTTATATAAGATTGTTTAAGATTTCCCATCGACAGTCATAAGTGTCTTATAAGAATCTTATAAGATTTTTAGAGGTTTTTAGAGGTTCGTAAGAAGTTCAGAAGAAGTACCGAAAATTCTTATGTTATTCTTATTTACTAGAAGGCAGCTAATGACTTGATTTTGCTAATTTCGGTTATTATTAAGTTGCTTCTATTGGCTGAAAAACTTCATAAGAATTTTTTGTACTTCTTATGAATTTCTTATAAGATTCTTATAAGACATTTACGACTGTCGGTGGGAAATTTTAAACAATCTTATATAAGAAACAGATAAGATTCCGATAAGAATCTCGTAAGATATTAGTAAGAGGCTTAGACGTTTCTGGTAAGATTCTTATATAAGAATCGATGTCTAGGATAAACTCTGACGATCTTTTTATCCAGCATTCAAGACTGAAAAATATTCATATATGTAGTAGAAATAATTGTTTTTCTTACCTGTACCGTAACTCGATATCTGAAGTTTTCTTTTCATATTATTTTGTTCAATTGAATCATCATCTCAGATCCACGATTACGACTGTCGTAAACGGTCGTATCCGTCACATTACGCTATCATAATGTGACGTGTACTATAGTATTTCGTCGTATTTTGACGTAAATCCGATCAACGTATTACGTCAACCGTTACGACCGTCGTATTTCAACGTAAACGATGTCGTTTACGATGGACGTAATATGTCGGCCGGATCTGCGTCAAAATACGACGAAATACTATAATATACTGTCATGAATCTTTGACCCGGGATACTGTGTATCCCATAATTCATTAATCGACCGTCTATTAGGAAATGACAATTTATTATTATTATATAGAAATAAATAATTCGGTAAATATTCGCCAGCTTGATTAATAATGCTAGTATCATTACGGTTTGATGTTTCCAGGGGCCTGTTTCCCAAAAAAAACTTAAGTTTTACTTGAGCGAAAAAATTCACTTAAGTAAACAGGAAATTATACTTAAGTGTTTTTGAGAAACTCACTTAAGTAAAAAAATTTTAATTAAGTGAAATTTTTCACTTAAGTAAAACTTAAGTTGTTTTGAGAAACAGGCCCCAGATCGGTATGACAAAATCTCGTGGTATGTAGACGACGTGTCTGTATAATAAATCTCATTGTTCCACTTGATAACCTTTGTGAAGGTGTTGGTCTGGATGTGCGTATCATCTGGAAAGAGACAAAGGAACACTAAAACGAACAAAGAAAATGTTTCAATGTTTGCCTCATTGAGATGATAGGTAAATACAGCTTAGAAATATAGAAAGATTCTCTGTTATAAACAATAAAATGGGATCTGAAAAAGATTCATATAATTTATTTCAAATAATCAGAAATGATAAATAATAAACACATAAATTCTCACTCACTTTAAATGCTAGACAGAGCTAGGGATGTTTCCTTTTGTTAAAACAATGTTGCTGCTCAAGGATACAGAGCTGAATTCTTGAATTTCGTTTCGAAATTTAAAACTTAGTATCTCTGAAAAACTCGAAAAAAGTCTTTAGGGGTTATGCTGGAAAATGCTTCGCATCAATTAGTAACACAAAATTTCGTAAATTCGCTCTGTATCCCCGAAGCGGCCACATTTGTTCCAAGCACTCTGGCAATTAAACTGAGTGAGAGTTTTAGGAAACCTTAGACAAGGTTAAAAAAAAGATGAGTAGAAAAGTGTAAGAGATTAGCTAATGTACATAGATACAAACAAGGTTATGTACGGGTTATGTAATTCTAGATGAACTTTATTTTTCGATCGGTGATATGGAAAGTTTTCGATCTCACGATACGAGAAAAACATTCATAACTGGAGAAAAGGTGCCTTTCATATTTCGTCTATTATTTAGAAGATTCAGGTGAAATCTGGAGGATGTTTCATAAAAATTCTTAAGTTCTCGACTTAACTAAGTCTAGACTTAAGTCAAACTGAAGTCTTCGTTTTGTACACTTACGTGTTAATTTTACACACTTAAGTCTACTTAAGTTTAGACTTAGTTAAGTCGAGAACTTAAGAATTTTTATGAAACACCCCCGCTCTACAAAATATTGTATAAATATATCTTTCATTCGGAGCGTAACAGCATATGAAAGTTGAAATAGAGTTGGTTTTAGTAATTGTCTAGTTCTGTATTTGCTTATCGTCATCAATAAACGCATTGCACTGGCATAATATAATGTTTCAATGAAGTATTGTTAGCTGGCAACATCTAAAACTTGTCAGTTTTATTGGTAACTTTTAACCAATCACAAAAAAATTAAATATATTTTTGTAGTTAGTTAATATAATGGATAATTTGTTGATTATGTTAATTATAAAAAGTTTATTTCTGTCGGTTGTTCCTTCTCACTATTATCATATTGGAAAACATTTCCATTCCCACATACAACTAAGATGCATATACGGTTTTTCTTCTTGGTCACTAGGGCACGCAACTTACTGTAAATAAAATAAATTCTGTAAACTAGAAGCAAAGACAGATTCAAATAGAATCCTTTTCTCGCCAAGGATACTACTTTTACATAGTTTATCTTTCTCTCATTCTTTAAATTTCATTTCATTACCCTAGCCAAGAATAACACAAAAATGACGTTGAATCAACTAATCGTGGATGATGCATCAACAGCGAAACAAGTGTCAAGTCAAGAATGTAGTTATTTAGGAAGGTTTAATACAACAGGCTTTGGTTTGATTCGAGCTTATGAGGGGATACCAGAAAATTTAGTGGTTAATTTAATTGTATCAGCGGTACGTAAACAAGAAAGCATAGGCTTTTTACATTAGTATTTGTGTTTTTCTCTTAGATTTTGTTGCTTTTATTTGTTTATTTACGACGAAGATTTTCGGATTCAAAGCGGATCACTGATGGACATGAGTAAATACACTACGTGTTTTCTTCTTCACCAAAACACAAACTTTACATTCAGTTTGCTCTAATATATGTTTGCTTTTAGAATATCAGTTTTACTGTATGGTAAAAGTAATGCTGCTCGTCATACATTGCCACACGTAAGTAGAACCGTAGTGGTAGGTTTTGTTGTTTGCTGTTATAATTATCATGTTCGTTTTCCATAATCAAACAGTTAATTGCTTTTTTACGTTGCTTCCGTTTCAGTCAATTTCTAAAAAAATGCTACCAGTCTTGCAGAAACAACACACAGGAACCAATATGATTGAAAATAATTATGATGGATATTTCTCATCAAACCATGTTACACCTTTTTCTGTAGAAAATCACCGATCGGTCTGTTTTTTAAGGGGAATTTTCTTCTTTTATGCATGATGGTGTCACAGGGACGCACTACTTTTGCATGGATTCTTTTCTGGTAGATAAAAAAATAGATTCAACTAGGAACATTCAACTGCTTAATTAGGACCCAAATATCTGACGACTAATAAGTTTTATTGAAGAATCAAATCACTTAGAGTCATCTTTTTCACTAGAGTTCTGCAATGGGTACTCGTAATTCAGTTAGTCCACCAAAAACAGTTTTTATCAGAAGAGAATTAATTATTTCTCGGAAAACAGTTTTCTAGAGAAATGTTTCGAGAATCTTATGAGAAATCTCTGCTGTTAAGTGTGACTGGTTTATATGGAAGAGACTTGTACAGTCAATGATAGAGAAATGAGTCTAAACTATTATTGTAAAATGATAGTTCTGTCGTTCTGAGAGATACTTTTGGATTAGTCCATTGAATTTGCGAGTATCTTTTGTGAGACTGATTTTTTCACATCAATTGAATTGTCAACTTTTGTTTAATCAATATATTTATGCTTTTCGTATGCTTATTAAGAGTATTATTTCCATTATCTCTACTCTTTCTTTGCAGGAAACTTGTATGCATCGATATTTCGTGGTAAAGACAAGAAAAGCGATAAACACCAATCTTATTGTGTGCTTTTCGTGGCATTGCTTTAACATTAATAATTAATCAAGATACATTTAGATTTTTAACTGTTTTTTTTAATGTATGTGTTTGTTGATACACTTGGCTTTGCATGCTGTAGAACTAGCACTTATTTCTCTAACATTCAGCATCATATGGCTTACGCTGTTAGAATCAAAATATTAAATTTCTCTTCATAGTCCTAGAAATGAGATTGTGTTATCCAGAAGACAAACTTTCAATAGCACGAGATTGTGTCTAAGAGTGTTAATTAATTTTAGAGCAATGCGGTTCGATATGACAGCTTAATAATATTTTTCTACGTCTATAAATCCTCGACTAGTTACAAACGTTTTGAGTTTGAAATTTGATCTCTACTTGCACTGCTTTTTGTGTTGTGTATGAATAGTTTATGATGCACGCTTTCAGATGATGACTGTTTTTCTTTGCAAATTAAGTTTATTTCTCTTTTTTGTTTTGTTTAGACTCGATGGTATTGGGTACGCGATTTATTTCGAATTAGGTTGGTTATCTTTTTATTCTTTAATTTTTCTCAAGTAAAATGGTATCTTTGAATTCATTTTCTTTAGTGATGGAGATGTATATCGAAGCTGTAGTCCTGATGCCTATTATTATCTATTATTTCATACGTATTTAATTATTTATCTGTGTATAATTACAATATTCTCATTAGCCATTATTTTACCGGTCAATTTCCAAGGAACTATTGGTAAGCAGTTTAATCAAAGTACTATTAGGAAATCTTTGCTTGTTTTTTCTACAATTATTTTTTATTTTTGTCTATGAAATGTTATTTCTTTTGTTCTCCTTTATCTAGAACCAAATGAACAAAAATTTGCTCATACGACCATTGCCAATTTGCGAGCAGAGTATGCACAATAATAGGTTTTATTAGTTTGTTATTTTTGTATCTCTACACTTTAGTTCTAATTTGTTATGGATTCATGGTGTGGCATCAATTTTTTTTGTTTTGACTGGTATATTTGTGGCTTATTTATATACAAATGCAACGAGATATTATGCCAAAGAAGATCTGGTAAAAATTCATAAAGCAATGGTTCTTTAAAAAATTTAAATTGTTTCACCTTTTCTCTCTTACTCTTTGCCATTAGTATGAGGATGAAACATCGAAAGAAAAAGTTTGTCTTATAAATATATTAAATTGCTTGATGTACTAAGCTTAATGCAGTTCGGTGTTGTTTATCTTATTTAATTGACTGTGAGTAGTTTGATTTTTTTGTGTTGTTTGAAGAGCGAGGTATTTGATCTAAGTATTTATTGCGCTTCTTAAGAAAGTTAGTTAAATCAAAGTAGTGTTAATCTACTAAAATAAAAGTATCGCCAAGCTGTTTGTTTTTTATGTACGTCTCGTCGCAAAGTCCTATATGTGTGAACGAAAAAACAAATCGATCATCTTTTCGTTACGTGTTGCTTTCTGTTTAGTCGTTTATTCGCTATAATATCCTTTAAACTTTAAATCTTAAGTCATGTTTTTATCAACTTATTTTTTTTCAGGCTAGTCGTACGCTATTAATACGCGGTATTCCTCGAGAAGCATGTGATGAAGACAAACTAACAAATTATTTCAAGTATGTTGACTATCTGTGTATCGCCATAACTAGTTTTGAGAAATTTAGAAATTCATGTTTTCTGCTCTACTGAAGTGCAATGAAGATGATAATTGCCTTATCTCAAAGTCTATCTCTACAATTAATGAATAATACGACGATCTTTCATAATAAAAACAATTTTCTGTTGAATTAAATTACATGTTTTCATATTCCTTTAGAGAAGCTTATCCGTATTATCGAATAACTCATTTGACACTGGCTTATCATATTGCTCAACTTCAACATTTGTATAAACGAAGGTACACAAACAGAAAACGATCTAATTTTTATTAATAATAATAATTACATCTTTTTAGAGAATTTTATCATCGTGTGCTGGATGCAAGTAAAAAAATATATGAAACTACTGGTAGAAGACCTATTGTACACAATAGTAAATGTGGACAAATCTGCGTTCTGTCAGAATGTTGTGCAAAAGAGGTATGAGATATAGAGACATTTTCTTTATAGTGGATTAGAAACTGTTATTTTCTTGTTTAGATCGACGCACTTGAATATTATGAAAAGTTATATGATGACTTTAAAGAGAAATTAATTGATGAATATGAGCATGTACGAGAGAAAAAGATTGGTATCGCTTTTGTTTCATTTGATACAGCGCCACAGGCATTAACGTAAGTATGAATATAAAAAAATTTTCTTGATCGTTCAATGAACAAGTCGATTATGTTGAGGAGAGCTTGAACCATTACCGATATTTATGTATATGTTTTCTTTCTTTTTTAGAGTGTATTCGGATTTTCGTGCTACATGCTGTGCACGTGATCGTCGTCCGGAAACATCTTCAAGTAAAGCAATGAAAATACATGAATGGATTGTCAGCTATGCACCTAGTCCGAGAAATATAATATGGTATGTAATTCATTTTTTCTCTCTTTTTCGATTTGCAAGATTCAATACTCAGGTACAAAGAAATAAACACGATTACTTACATTTGATGCTAGAATAAAATAGCTCATTCTACTGAGTAATGTAATTTGATTATATTTTGTTTTTGTTTAGGAGAAATATACCATTAAGTGAAGTGTCACATTGGTTTCGTATAATTATCGTTAACATAATATTAATGTTTTTTATGATATTTTTAACAACACCGTCGATAGTTATGAGTACGATTGATAAAGTGGCAAATAAATATCGATCAATAGATCCGTTGAAAAGTGTGACAAAACAAGTATGCTTGAAAAATCTTTTATTTTTAATTTTACCAGTGCTATTTCTCCATCTAGATTCAATTTCCCGTATTTATTACATCAGTAATGCCTGTTCTACTGTTACGTATATTTGCATCGGCTATGCCTTCATTAGTTAGTGTGACATCATTATTAGAAAAACAATGGAAAAAGTAAAGCACTATTTTTTCCATGTGAAAAATGGAAGTTTTCTGTATACGCAAAAAAACTTACTTTTAATGTTTTTTATTCACTTTAGATCGGCGTTAGACAAATCAATGATGGTTAAATTATTCATATTTTTATGTATGATGATTCTAATACTGCCATCACTCGGTTTAACAAGGTTTGTCTCTTTTTTTTGTATCTACTTTTATTAATAATTTAACATGTTCACGTGTTTCTTTAGTATTGAAAGCTTTTTACGTTGGGTTTTTGAAACAGAAGGACCACCAGGAAAAGTTACAGAAAAATTTCGATGGATGTAAGTACAAAATAGGTAGAATTCGGAAAAGTTTGAAACAAACCTTCAGCGATGTCAAAGTATGATGGTGAAATTGTTTTACTTTCATCTATCTCCGTTCCGCAGATGTCACAACAATATGAGTAGAGAAAAAGGAGCAGCTAAGGTTTCTCAAAATTCTCATTCAGTTTAAATGTCGGAGAGTTTGGAATGGTTTCATTTCTAAAACTGTGAGTTTTTCAGAGATAGTAAGTTTTACTTAAATTTCGAAACGAAATGCAAGAATTCAGCTCTTTATCCTCAAAGTCGCAACTTTTTTTTGCGTAAAGGAGACATCCCAAGCTCTGTCTAGCATTTAAAGTGAGTGAGAATTTTAGGAAACTCCTGGAACAACAGCGAAGAAAATCGATTTTGAGATATGATGCTACTACTGTATGCTACATGTTTTAGGGCTCTTCGTAAAACTGTCATAGCTTCTGATCAAACCATCCTCAAAATTGGAAAATGTTAAATTTCAGGCGCACATATTTACTCTACAAACTAGCATCATTGAAATTGTTTTTGATTATTATTATTTTATGAACTTAGTCAAATGTTGTTTTACATGTTTTAGGTGTGTATTTCTTCCTGATAATGGCGCATTTTTTGTCAATTATATTATCACATCTGCATTCATCGGCGCAGCCATTGAATTGTTACGTTTAGCTGATCTTGTCTATTATTTATATATTATTGCAACGGCTAAATCAATAGCAGAAAGAAAAGTTATAAGACATGTATGTTCTTACTATTCTATTGAGAATGTTACCTGAACTGCTACGTTTGTTAATTTTAGGCATTACAATTCCCATTTCGTTTTGGTGTTCAGTACGCATGGACATCTGCAGTGTTTTGTGTAATTGTAGCGTATGCTATAAGTTGTCCACTAATAACACCAATCGGTAATAACACCAACTCTCATTTATTCTGTGTCATTTTTTTTATGATCCTTTAGGACTCATCTATATGTTAATTAAACGCGCTGTGGATAAATACAATTTGGTATTTGTTTATGATACTGAAATAGCTGATAAAAGTGTACATCGTTTAGCTGGAAATTTTATCATTATTGCTCTTATTATTCAACAATTAACACTTTTATTCTTTGTACTAGTGAGATCGGGTATGAGAACAAATAGAATGAAATAATTGAACTACGGGGTTATTATAACTTCAGTTATTAGCTGATATAACGTTTTGCGTTTTATTCATCTATTTTAGAAGGTTTGACTTATTTATCGATGACATTACTATCAAGCTTTATTTTAATCACCGGTGTTTACGTTGGCTTTTCATGTTTCGATTGTTGTCCGACATTAGCACGTGCAACACCTTCATTGTTCAGAGAGGTCAGCATTTATTTCCTATCGTAGTTTAGTCGCCGCAAGTGTAAAAAAAAAAGTCAATAAACAAAATTAAAAAGCAAAATAGATTGTTTTTTCAATTTCTTGTTTTTGGAAATGAAAAATATCCTTCTATACTCTATGTGAAAGAGTCTGTTAGCACATAAAAACATTTTAATTGTTGCAGGATGTATGATTTTAATGGAGATCATGGAATTTATTAGTTTTATGAGGATAGTGAAGCGGAATAGAGTTATCCGATTCTATGCAATATTTTCATAACCTTATTGATAGAGTTAAAATTCTTCTTGATATTTGACAACTTTTTCTGATTCTTGCTAGTCTCCCATATCATTTTTACATTTACCTTGGTAAGCTTTAAAGATGAGAAAAGCTTTTGCTTGCTTGATGGTGTGGACAATACATACGTATAGTAAGAATCCTTTATTTGACTTTTTTTGTTTATTTCGATATTTTTATTTGATCACATAAATTTGAATGAATAAATACCTTTCGATTGTTAATTATTATTATTCATTCATTTCAGTCACAACAACCGGCCGGTCTTCAACAATTGGACGAGGGGGGTGTTAGTGAATTAGCGAAAGCAGACCAAAAGCCATCAACATCGGTATGTTTTTGTAGCATCATCGTAAAGTATATGATGTTCGTTCATTAAAATAGTCCAGGAGATCGTATTACGGAAAACTTAAGTCATCGACTTAAGTCGTGATTTAAGTCTAGATTTAAGACCGACTTAAATCCGGGAACTTAAGCCGTATAACGAAAAGACTTAAGTTGATGATTTGTTTACTTTTTGAAAGTCGTTGAAATAGTAACGAACTTGGGACAAAAAACCCCAAAATAACGAAACAGTTATTTTCTAAACCTTAGAAAGTCGTTTTTGTCGAATAGTATCCTTATTTTTTAAAACTTGTTCTTGTTTATTAAAAAATAGTTGTATTTAACTTCAACAAACAAATGAAGCTATGCTTGCAGACAAGTCTATGTTGCATAGTGGATCAAAACGCTCAACCAAAAACCTAGCAGAATTACATTTTTTTTTTTAAACATGCTATTTGAGAAATTAAAAAAAATGGACTAATGTGCATGTCAGTGTGCAATCATATGAGATTAGAAGAAGTAGGGAAGGAGGAATAGTGTACGTTCCGGACTGGAGTGCAGAGAAATCAAGAAAAAATATGTTTATTAGTCATGCATAACAAACCGCTTTGTTTGAGCAACAAAGTTAATGACACCTTTGAATACGATTTTAATTTCTTCTGGTGACAAAGAATTTTGCAAAAATAGAGTTTTCAAGTCAAAATTCAAATGAGGCAGATCCAGCTGAAATATCGAGATTAGAGCTAATCGCGCGGTGTCATATAAGGGACATTCAAAAAAATAATGAAAAAGACTTTCGTCTGTTACATTGTCGCACGAGCAAAAAGGGTCAGAAACAAGACCGCGAAGATGCAGGTCCCCCCTCAACTGTGAAAATTCAACTCGACACCGACAATAATCAATGTCGGCGTGTCTATTGCTAGTATACGGTAACTTTGGAATTTCTCTCAGCGAGAATAAACTTTTCTTAAACTTTGGTATCCGAAATATCAGCCGTGTTTCCACTAATAATTCATTGTATTCTCTCGCTGTTCGATATATCATTGAGTCGTACAACATATTCAAACGACAACGTTGGAAGTAGCATCTTCTCGTGATTTCGTAGTGAGTATGAAAAAACAATAGGAGGATCTGGACGTGATGGCAGCAGAGTTTTTAAGAAAGGTGTTTTTCCCGTAACTATTTTTTGAAATAAAACTAACCTGTGTCGCTTAAAAACAACTCGCAACGGCTCCCATCCTAAATCTCTAAACACTCACGTCTTAGAACTGCATCATAGCGCCTGATACCGCTCTTGCAGCTTTGTATTGTGCTGA
The DNA here is from genome assembly GCA_905250885.1 of Didymodactylos carnosus. Lineage (NCBI taxonomy): Eukaryota > Metazoa > Rotifera > Eurotatoria > Philodinida > Philodinidae > Didymodactylos > Didymodactylos carnosus. The sequence goes on along the minus strand of CAJNOQ010004749.1, from coordinate 4,993 downwards.
CTCAAGTCGATCAAGGTTTCTATCAGATGTATTTCCATATATCGCTGACGCGTAAATGAACAAGTTTAAAACAAATGACTTGTACACTAGATCTAATGCCTGTCTAGATAATGCACGTGTATGAAGCTTTAGAAGACCGGTTAAACGACTTACTTTACTTAAAACATAATCTACGTGTGCTGTCCAGTCTAGATTTGACCTTAAAATTAAGCCTAACTGTTTTTGTTCAACAACATAAGAGACAGGCGACTTATTGATCAGGATGGGTGGTAGCGAAGCGAGAGTATCGCGTTCACGAGTATAATAGCATCCTTAAATGCCTGAGCTATCGAAAAATGCGCCAATGAATTAAGTCCGACTTAAATTTTCGGTCGTAACTTTACGACTACATTTCCCATGACTTAAGTCACCCTTAAGTTTCATGACTTAAGTTTTTTTGTAATATGGTAAAACTTAAGTCCAAAGACTTGAGTTAGTGACAGAGACTTAAGCCCAAACTTTGACCCAAGTTTTTTCGCGATACGACTCCCAGATTTGTTATTAATGCTTACTACGTTGGATGTGTTGATCGCGATATATAATGAATATTTTGTTTAGAATTATATTCCAAGTGTCTTAACTACCTTAATTGATGAATTCGAAGGTGATGGCAAAACTGCTAATCGTTCATCTGATCATCGTTATGGTTCAACTGATATTAGTGATCAACCAATTATTGTTGGAGCGGAAGATGAAAATGATCTATTAACCGCTTAATTCACGATCAATTAATCAACTTGTTGTTGTAATTGTTGTGAATGAATATTTTATTTTGTTGTGACTATTCTCTATATTCTTTATATATGTTGTTTATTTTTGTATGAGACGAAGCAAAAGGAGAGGCTCTGTTTTATTATCCATATGAGGTCTATTCATATCTTCTTCTTTGTATCGAGTACAACTAAAATTTAAAGCTGACACGGGCTACATATATATATTTTTTTAGTAAGAGTCCGTTTTTGAGAACGTAGTGTTTTCCGAGCGAATTATTGATAGAGCCTAAAATAATCTCAAAACAGCGATACTTTTAGTTTCAGCTTGTAGATCTTTGACTATTCTGAAATAGTTGTCGTATCACCAAAGACTTTTCTTCCAAAGTAAATGAGAATGAATTTTACTGTTATTTTAAATTCATTGTTGTATTTCACTGTGTTTAGACAGAAAGCATCTAAAACGATTTTTGTATCTGTTCGTGCAATAATATTTTTTCTTTTTCTTTCTGCATTATAATCATAAACGAGTGTAGTATTGAGAATTTCTTTTAAACTTCATGCTATAAAGCATTCATGTCGAAGTTGTGTTTTTGAAAAATTTTAAATGTTAGATCGAAAGGCAGTTTTGTGTCTTATATTTTGAAATATTATTCACATGTACTCATTTTCATGTTTATTTATCTATTTTTGTTGTTATTATATCTAAGCGACATTCACATATTGATATTTGACATAGTGCATGTATTCTCGATATTGTATTTTGACAAAAACAAAGTAAACAGAACTAATAGCTGATACTTCAACTGTAACGTGGTATGATCGTGATCTCACAGTAAATGAATTTTGTCTGGCTTTTTGGACACAAAAAAAACACATTTTGACAAGAATTTCACTAATTAACGAGAAAAATTCAGCCGAAGTCATACACAATTAAAAATATAGTAATTTGGGAATCACTTCTGGGTGGTTCGACGGGTAATGCAGAGTTGAAGAAGTCTCGTCTGAATGGTTTAAAGAATAACGCAACGAATACAGCTTGAGCTCTTGATGACATATTACGTAAAAAATTTTTTAAACATCGTTGCGAAACCTTCAATGACTTTTTCGTTTTAACATTTCAGATCTTCATACACCGTTTAAATCAAAGAAATTATCTACTGTTCACCTTCTACCTAAACTCTTTCAAACACTTATCTTTCCAACCATAGGTTGAGAAAATTTGTTGCTAAACTTATACAAACTGAGCTGAACTAAAGGGAAGCGCTCGCTTAAAAAATTTTAATTTTTTTCTTGATTATTAGATAAAATTCTGTTACAAAAAAGGAGAAAGTTAAAAAATACTAGAATAGATGACGCGTATAGATATATCAAGAGTTCTTTATCCTCTTCTGATTAGTCAATTCGCCATTTTCCGCCAGCGTTAACTGTCCATTAACTTAGCGGTAGTTGGATCATGCATCCAACTCGATCGCAAAAGAAAAATGAATAAATAACATAAGATCGTATTTCATGGAATTTAACAAACTCAAGTCAACAGTTAAGATTTTTTGTTGAAACATGAAGACTTAAATAAACTCGTAACTAAGTTTAAGTCGAGAGTTAACTATTTGAGTTTAAGAGCTGCTTAAAAATATTGATGCAACGATTTTCTCAGCGTTCACAAGCTTTAAATTGTAAAGAACAATTCCATCGATATGGTTGCAGTATGTCTATAACAATACCTGCTTCTCTCTGAATTTTTCAACAAAAACTAGCAGAAAAAATTTGTAAAATGATGTTTATATTTTGTTCGTATCTAGTCACTCATTTGATTCGTCGACTATTAAACCAGTAATATATGGAGATAATTAACAACTATTATTAATACAGGCGGCAAACAATATTTCCTTCATTGGCTTAGAAGTCTATAATTATAGCAGTGAAAATATAGTTCAAACATAATCAGATATGCTGCATATTTATGTCACTGACTGTTTGTTTTCTGCTACCGAATCGGCATATCAGAGTCAATTAAAAAAACGAACAGAAAATGAAATTCAAACGAGGATTTGTTTAGACTGCATGCAAGCAAACATTTTGATCAACAGATAATAAAAACTATTCCAACTAATTTTATTGTTACGTTTTGTGATTTACATTCACTGATTAGAGATTGAATTGGCAACAAACCACAAGACTTATTCACTATCTTGGAGAGCGATCTTTCTTGCTAATTAAAAACAAAGTTTTGTACATCCTGCTTCGACTTTTCATCAGAAACGCTGAATGTCGTTCACTTAAATACTTGTCCGCTAACTGGAAAAAAACACTCATTTGCGAAATCACTCAGTTTTTTTAAAAGGAAGGTTGTTCGAAAATCAAATCTTATGTCAGCGTATACTTCAACTTAGTTTTCCTGTGAAATTTATGACAAGACAATCCAGAAACTCTATGTTTTCTTAACATTTCTCTGTAAAGGACAGACAGAATACCGTTTCTATAAATTCTATGGTCGACGTGTGCAGTTTTAGCAGCGGTATTGCTAAGAATCTTTGTTTGTTTTTTAGATCTGTAATAATGTCTATTGATGTTGAGAAGATCCCGTTGTCGAAACGTAGATTTTACGTTGATAAAGATTTTCAATTATTCAGTAATGGGAAACAATCAAAAGCTGAAAAAGCAAAAATTTTGAAAAAAGAACTATTACCCGAATATCAATTATCTGTACATATGCAAGAAAATTTAGATGAACAATCGCATGGAAAATTATGGAAATTATTGCGTGATTGTGATGCACAAGAAGTTCTAAATGAAAGAACATCCTTACTAATCAGAGGGCTTGAAAATGCGTATTATAGAACTCAAAAGCCATTGTCTGTACCGGATATTTCAAAACGATTGTCACCAGGTAAAAGTTATCAATGTTTTTCTCTCTTAAAATGTTAATAATTTATCTTTCTGAAGGTACTCCTGTGTGGTTATATTTTAAAACGACATGTGATGTTAAACCGGATCTAAAATCAGCAGAAATAATTAGTTATGAACAAAAAGAACGTCTTCGATATGGTTATCGGCAACAGCAACAATTACAATCAAAATCCAATTTAGTTGCCCATAATACAGACAATTGTACACAGACAATGCAAGAACAACTCACATCTCTTACGGCTAAATCGCCACACACATCAAATTGTTTATTACTTTCAATGGGAACATTTCACGATGCCGGAACATACAATTGCCATTATCAGTCAGAAGAAGGTATACATGTCGTGACGGTTGTTTTTTTTCACAAGAAGAAAAATGACGTGATGAGAATGATCCGGCGAAGAAAACTTTAGTGGGAAGGCGAGCGTGTTTTTGTGATATTCGTGTTTTCCAAAATTGATTTGTATAGATGAAATGTTATATTTACCTTCCTTGTTTAAGGTCTTGATTCATATGAAATTGAATTTCGTCAAACTCCACAATCAATCATAATTCGCAGTCGTCCATGTTCAGATTATTCACCACAAGATGATCAACTGTATAATAAACATTTGTATTCGACAGTAATTTCACATGAAACCATTGAACCTTATATAGTTCTCGTTTATAAAGATGTTCAAAAATATATTGACCTCTATTTTCCATTAATTTATGCCATTAAATCTGTCGTCGAAGTAACGATCGGTAGGTGAATAACAATCATAAATTGAAACAGTAACATATAATAAGTTGAATAAGCACTACTGACGAGAGTAGCCTGAGCGTTAAAAGGATAATTATCAGTTGAATAATTTACCAATATCAGACCATTTCTGAAAATAGAAATTTGAAATAAACAAACTGAATCTATTTCTAGATGATGTTAATGGACAAACAATTAAACGAACACGTTCAAATCGATTTCATCGTTTTTCAACAAAAGTTATCTCTCAGACTTCAGTGTTACATGTTCGATTACCAATGTATAATTACTCAATTAAAATGATTAATGATTTATCATCAACGCTAGCTGAAAATGGTATCAAATTAGTTTACGGAAATATAAAAATAGAATATTTTAGTCCCACCTATGTATCACCGTATGAACATATTCAGTTTAGTTCTTATATTGCCAATTATGCTTGGGATATGTTATTGTCATTAGGTAAGACTTTTTGTTACTAACCCATTGGAACTTTTGGAAATAATTAGAAATTAATGCGAACTAATTTAAAAAAGTTTCATATTAAATTAGTGCACATTCAGTTTTTTCTGATTAAAAATCAATTTAAATT
>CAJNOQ010004748.1:0-16807 GCA_905250885.1 Didymodactylos carnosus | reverse complement strand
TCACTATGAAGTCAGTTGTTTATGCTGCATTACCTAACAAGGAGGTCGCATCGGGTACTATTAAATGCACTAACAACTAGTTTAAGAATCCATATTTTAATAAAGTAGAAACTACAAGCTCCAAATTTTTCACTTCACTTTATATATTTTATACAAATTTTATTATATAGACAAAGCGAATAAAGTTAAGTGAGCAGCTAGAGTAATATCTGTAAAACTTATACTGGTTAGTATGTTAATTAACTACCTGTGATCGTGTCTCGTGTCTCGCTTCGATTTCACAATCTTTTATTTTTGAAACACTTATCCTACTCCTAATGAATTGAAAAAACACTCATATATATATGCGAACGAAAGAGAGATGGAAAAGAATAATTTTCTCTTATGCATGGAAGGAAAATAGACTATCATGCTTGAACAATGAAAGTAAAGAAAAGGATGACACTATTTCTATTGAACACAATGAAGATATTTCTCTCGACTACAATGAATGGGAATAGAGTTAAAACATCTCGCTTGAATACAATGAATCTGAATAGATTGAAAACATCTCGCTTGAATACAATGAAGATATTTCGCTTAAACAAAGTGAAAGTGGAAAGAGGGAAATGAAAGATCTGAGTACATTATACTCTAACATTACCCTTTTGCTTTTACACAATCAAATAAGTACAAACATTCACATTAAAAATCCAAATTAAACAGCCTAAGTTTTAGAGAAAAACTTTTCAGAGCTCCCCTAAAGATCCTCTGAAAGTCTTTTGAAAAACTTAATTTTATATTCATTGCATTCTACATTGTTTTTTACCTATATGCTTTTATGTTGACAATATTTCAATAAAAATTCAAGTTTTTACTCGAAGTTGACCACATCCATTTTCGGTTGCATAAAATTCATGAAAAAAGAAAGTGCAGTGTTTCAATAAAGATACAATATTTTAAAAAAAAAAAATTTATACCTTTTCCCCTCCTGATATGATGATTCGAATGACGATAAGAAAAAAATTTATCTCTTAACTAGAAAACCTAGACAGATTTGCAAGATGAACAGGAGCTCTTTTCTGGTTCTACTCGGTTTTCTCAAAATCTGACTCCATTTCAACTACGGACACTGTCAAATTTAGTTTTCTATAGTCAGTTTTGCATGCCGAATCAGAAAAGAATTAGGTTTAAAATAATAGATTAGGAATAAATACGAAAATTTTGGTTATTTCTCAGAATTTCATGTATTGTTGCCTCTTTTTAAAAATCAATATTTTGGAAAATTTCACCCAAAAATGACTTCAGAAAGTCTTAAATGGAGCTTTTTGTATCTAACTTGATGAGCTCTGCCCAACTATAGCAGAGAGAATGAAAAAAACTCTGCTTCATTTTGGATTATTGGCACCTTACTATTGTCTCGGTTCAACTGCGAGAAAAGCTTCCTTCATGGAAAATCAAGTTACTGTATCCGATTCCCAACAAGCCTCACCTACTGAAAATCGGGTTAGCCAATTTGTTACTAGTTGAAGCAGCCGCTATAGTGCCCGTTCCATGATGTTTTTCCGTCTCTCTTTCGTTCGCATATATATATATGAGTGTTTTTTCGATTCATTAGGAGTAGGATAAGTGTTTCAAAAATAAAAGATTGTGAAATCGAAGCGAGACACGAGACAAGATCACAGGTAGTTAATTGACATACTAACCAGTATAAGTTTTACAGATATTACTCTAGCTGCTCACTTAACTTTATTCGCTTTGTCTATATAATAAAATTTGTATAAAATATATAAAGTGAAGTGAAAAATTTGTAGCTTGTAGTTTCTACTTTATTAAAATATGGATTCTTAAACTAGTTGTTAGTGCATTTAATAGTACCGATACGACCTCCTTGTTAGGTAATGCAGCATAAACAACTGACTTCATAGTGAATTCATCCCATGTATGAGTACCGTAGCTTTGATAAAATAGTTTTCGTGACGTTCTAAATGTACCATCTGCATTCCAGTGTGGATTAGCACTGAGAATTTGTAATGATTTTAGTGATGAAAAACCGAAAATTGGATAAGGGACTGGATTGTTACAAAATAAAACACATTTAAAGCGAATGTATGATACACGAAAAAGCTTTTATTTAACGTAGACATTTCAATACAATGTTTTAGACTTTCACTTCACTTTATGTATTATACACAATTATTACTGTAAATACAGTTTAGGAATCTATATTTTATTATGTGTGTGAAAAAGGTTGAATAATTGTCTCATTAAACGTTGTCATAGCAACTGCATTATAATGGGTGAAATCATCATGAACTGAAAATTTATGCGATATTTCCTAGCTCTATCATAATCATCAATTTTGTTTTTATTATGTCGCATCGGTTCGCATACTTCTCACCTCAATTCGGGGTTATTGTTACGAATTCGTAAAATACGAATTAATGTCAAGGACAAGAAGCATTTCTCTGAGCTTAAAAATAGATAGATTCGTCTCTTCGCATCAATTCGTCGATAGTTTTTCACGAAAGAAAATAGAGGAATCTTCCTCCTTTTTGTGTGCTGTGCGGAGGGGGGGGGGCAGTAAGAATGGTTCTGAGTATTAGTGCAATTGGGAACTATGCGAACCGATGCGAAGAGACGATTCTTACTTTTCTTAACCTCAGAGAACTGTGTCTTATCCATGACATCAATTCGTCAAGCATAACCGACGAATTTGTAAATAGAATTGCCGAATTCGCATTAAATAGATAGTTTCCTCTCTACGTATTGGTTCGCATAGTTCTCACCTCAATTCGCCGTGATTTTTATGAACTCGTAGAATACGAATTGATGTCAATGGCAAGAAGTTTTTCTATGAGGTTAAGAAAACAAAGAATCGCCTCTTCGCATGAATTCGTTCAATGCTTTCATCAGTCCGTGGATAGTTTTTCGCGAAAGAAAACAGATGAATTCGTAAAAATAACGGCGAATTCAGTTGAGAACTACGCGAACCGATGCGAAGAGACGAATCTATCTATTTTTAACCTCATAGAAGAATTTCTTGTCTTTAACATCAGTTCGTAAAAATAGCGGCGAATTGATATTAGGGATGTTACAAATAAGATGAGTGAATAAAATGATCACTTATTCACATAGTCACTTTTGCGTTCTATCACTTTTCAGACGGCGTTGTAGCCGAATGTTGTTTTTTTCGTATATATAGTTCCGCTATAGCGTCGCCTGAAAAAGTGATAGAACGCAAAAGTGACTATGTGAATAAGTGATCATTTTATTCACTCATCTTATTTGTAACATCCCTACTTTGTCCACATGTCTCAAACTTTTAACCAATAAAAATATCATAATCGGAACCAGGATCAAAAGCTATCGACTATTGTGTATTTCTAAATTTTTAGCTGATTTTCAGTTTGGGTGAAAATCTCGGTGATTTTTCAATGTGAAAATTCGAAAAACATTAAAGTAATCGAATAGGATAGAAATATACGATAGTTGACTCAGATTTTGAGCCTGATTTCGAATATGATATTTTTATTGGTCAAAAGTTTAGTTCTGATCGAGAAAATTGGGAATTACGGGCACAATTCCGACTTTGTCGCCTCTGATTTAGATCTTTATCAGCGAGAAAAAGAAATTTTTGGAAAAGCTTTTTTCGTAACTTTGAAGCTGAGCATCTAGCAGATCTAACCAAGTAAAAATGTTGGCTCTAGCACCTCTAGAAAAACCCATAACAGACTTGCAAAACTGTGTTCTGTTTTTGTGCCATGGACATTACGTAATTTTTTATGAATAGATGTTTTGTTCTAAAAATGTTCTAAGATCATTTTCTAATTCAGTTTCCAACGCTGAATCAGGAAAAACAAGTTAGAACAGCTCACCTCGTAACATAATGTGTGCAATAAATATGTCGGTGACAGAAATACGTGCGGTAAAAACGGTAACAGTATGGGACTTAAGACTAATATCAAAATAAGCTTATAAAATTGTATGATCGGGTGTTGACTGAGAGATATGTTTGATGAAAGCTTTAAGGAAGAGTAGCGCAGTTTTATTTGCTTATAAACTGGTTACCATACATGAGAGTTTGACAAACTTTTCAAAATGGACCGAACAGAAATAATTTGTTCAATATTACTTTTTAGCAATGCTCAGTTCATTAAAGTTCGAACAAAATAAGGAAAAGAGAAAAAAGACTCTTCGACTAGCACATAATGGAGTTTTACGAAGTAAATTTCGACTGGACTATGCATAATAAAACATGATCAAGTTAAAGCAGGAGCTGTGCAAATAACTTTAAAAATTATCAAAAAATTGTGATTGGAATTTAAGCGTGTACCTCATTCAAATTAACATCTTGCATCGGAACCTCTTCGTCATTAGGAGCATTGGCTGGAAATTCTGCCCATTTTTCAGGTAAAGCACTACCCCATGGCAGATAGACCACGCCAGCCAAAAAATAGACAATTGAAAATAGAATAAACAGAGGACGCCAGTTTGATAATGTTGATTCTTTTAACACTATCGCAGCAATCATATTTCCCCAAACGCCAGCTAGTGAGGAAAATGTATTTACGATACCAAAGACGAAACCACTGTACATTGGAATAATATCATTAAAATTGACAACATAACCCGAACCATAGCCAAAGCCTTAAATATTGTAAGAAAATACATTATGATATATGACAGAGTTATTTGCTCCATTTGAATACTTACCACTACATGCCAAATAAGTGAGTATAGTTAATATACTTAATACTTTTTGTTTTTCATCACAAAAATAGAATGATATCATACATAAACATGGTCCAAAAGATGTTATAGAATTTGATAATTTTCGTGTATTTGTTATAGACATTATCCCTTTTCTAACGAACTTATCAGCAATTATTCCTGAAATAAAACATCTCAAAAGTATTTCTGTCCAGATAAATGTCTGCTCAAGGTTGATCCATTGTATATGGGTATCCTCATGACTTATACACATTAGATATAGCGCTTCAGAATAGCCTCTTTTTGTTTTTATTTTGCAGCTTGAGCTACAATTTCTTGGACTCCTTTTTACTTTTCCCATGAGAATACCACATTTTAGATATCACAACGCTTAAACATTTCTTGACGCTGTGTGCGCTCCATCACTTTTGGAAATGCTCCTCATGAAGCGTTAATACTTTGTTGTAGTGAGAAAGCGTGGATTCTTGCAAGGACTGAAGCAAGAAGCGTTCAACGTATTTCAAACAACTATCATCCACATACTCTATGGAACATGAAAACGGATTTATGCTTATATTTCCATAGAACGTTTCATTTTATGTGGAGAGAATGTTGAGAGCAGCGGCTACTAACCACTACAAGATTGTAAAAGAAATGCAGTAAACACCCATTGCTGCTGAATGAATGCGGATGTCTACATGCATCTCTTTCTTCTCTATCTGATGTGCGCAATCAATAGACTCACAGTATCCTGCGCGTTTTGTATGATAACTGTCGAAAAATGATAAATGAATAAATTAATGTATTCTAATGCATCCAGACCTCTGCATACGAGTTTGGCTTATGAGGAAACATTTCCGGGTGCCTCGCTCCGATATCGTTCGTTCATACATCATTCGATAGGAGAACTCGAGTAGGTAAAAGGTCTAAAAGGATTTCCGCTAACGGCTCTTTAAGACCCGGTTTTGTGGAACACCAGTTTTTCAGAAACTCTAAAAAATAACCTAAACGCTTCTTAATGATACATAATTGTAGTCCGCAAATTTCTCATTAAAATGAGACATCTCCTAGCTCTACACGAGCTTTATTTGCAAAGGTATAGAATTTACAAGAAAAGTCCTAAATGTTCATTGTCAGCTCAATTGTCAATTCTATAACTTTGCAAATAAAGCTCGTGTAGAGCTGAGAGATGTCTCATACCGGAAATTTACGGGCTACAGTTATATCTCATTAAGAAAGGTTTTGGTTATTTTTTAGAGTTTCTGAAAAACTGGTGTTCCACAAAACCGGGTCTTAAACAGTTATAGGTCGATATCCTTTTAGGCTTTTTACCAACTCGAGATCCCCCATCGAATGGTGTACGAACGAACGAAATCAGAACGAGGTACCTGGGACTGTTTCCTCGTTAGTTACGGAAACGGAAGAACAGAGTTAAGACATGGCCTCCTGGCCTGAACAAAGCCAGAGGCAGACACGAACATTACATATTACATAGAATAAAGAATTACAGCTTCCTTTCGATCAACTTAGTAAAAAGTAAATTTGCGTAGCCTTCGAACGCCAGTTCGTGGCTTCTGTTCAGTCAATCGTGTCAATGTAGTATGTTCTTTGTTGTCAACCTGTTCTTTTCCTTTCTGTCTTAATGTTAAAAGCGATCAGGATAAAACAAACGTTTTTCAACCTCCGAAAGTGAGATAAAAGTGGAAGCGGTGATCTCACGAGAAGCTGGAGAGAGTGCACGATGTGAACAATAATTTATAATCTTAGCAGTACGATTTTAACGTTTCTTTTAGAGACAAGCAAGGCTAAGACACCCTCATCATGCAGTAGATTCTATTCGTAGACATTGTCTAAAGCAGAGAACATGAGAAAATTGTGAACGGTGTTAAGCCTGCGGCAAGAACGTAATCTCATAAGTGCTGATACCTGAGAAGAGTGCTGTAAACCATGTGCAAAGGAATCCAGCGGCTGCTATGATACCAGTATAGATAACTGGTATTTGGTGCACCTCAACCATAATTTTACCCAAATTGGAGGTAAAGAAAAAGAATCCAAACAAATTAAGTACATCAGTACTAATTAATGCTATTAATGGTTTTGATGCCAGCATCTTTTTCCATGGTATATTTTGGTTTGTCTTTCGTCTGTTCATTATACCAGCTCCTGCGGAAATATACTGTTTTTCTTTATCCGATATGGTCTTATGTTCCAGAGGTGAATCAGCTGCTTTCCAATACCACAACAAACACCATAGAAAGCCGAATAGACTTGAAGATAAAAATAAGTATAACCAACCACTTGTTATGAATCTACACAAGATACCCCCAATAAACATTGTAATCGCTGTTCCTAAGTGTGTGCCACAATAACCAATGGATATAAGTGTTCCACGCTCTTCTGGTACAGCCCATTGTGACCATAATGTCATTGTAACTGGATATATAACAGCAGATCATCATTCAGGACGTTCGGTAAAAAAAGATATTTTTTAATCTGCTCATATCAACAGAATACTGACTTTTATAAATATCTAAAATATTTTCTCCCACTCATCGTTTACGTTCTGAATGAAGAATTTTATCATAATGATGTATAAAAATGGAAAACGACTCGTATAACGAAGAAAAATGTTTTTTGTAAGCCAATATATACGCCAAAGTTCTTTTCAGTATGAAAACATTTTTCAGTGCAAGAAAATAGTGGAAAATGGTTTTGATTTCGAAAATCGACTTTCTGGAACTTCACTAGAAGATTACAGAAGTTATTACGTTCTACAAAGGCGAGTATGAAAACCAAAATCATTCTTTTTCTTTTAACACATTATCACAGACACAGAGAATTTTGTCAAAATGCGCTTTTTCTCTAGAGATGTTAGAACATCAGTTGTAATAGGTCCAAAGTTGTCGTGCAAATAAAACTTCAGATGACGTTGACGTATATATCCTCAACTCATCTGAGAGAAAAGCTAGAAAACGGAAATCTTCAGTGTACATATAGTGGAAACGTGTCCATGTTTCTGAGGTATAGGCTTTTCTTTAACTAAAAAGCGATCGTGAAGTAAAGGACGTGAACTGACAAGCAAAGCTTTTCGACCCGACCTCGAACTTTCAAGTAACTAGGTGGTGGAATGTGTTTCTTTCATCCCGCTCACACATGTTATACTAGAAAAGGATGAATTTATTGAGGAACGCAAAATTTTGCTTATGCACACGTTTTTCAGGTTAGAAAGCCAAGAAAGTTTTTTGGACTTTAATTGAAATTGTAAGTTTCCTTTTTACTAAAATCATACAGAAGACAACAGAATTTTAATCTTAATTCTATTCTATGCTGACGTCCTCCTCCCCTAAAACTAGGCGGATTAGGTAAATGATTCCTGGCGTGCGTTATACCGATGAAGAATCTAAATATAACAATCAGTATGACTTCAGTGTCCGCCATGAAATACATTCCGCATGATATCAGTGTTATTATTGAGCTCGTAAATAAAGACATAAAATAGACAATTTTACAACCATATTTTGAAGCTAGCCATCCACCTGGTATCTGAGTGAATATATAACCAGCCCAATAAGCGCCTAATAATAATTGCTGATTTGATTCACTCCAGTGATATTGTTTTCTTTTCAACAAAAGTGTAATTTGTTTTGGATTCGCTTCATAACTAACTGTTTTATTAATCATACAGGTTATACTGATTGGTAAATTAATACGTTGCAAATGTAGAACAAGAAATGCCATTAGCACAAGTAATGCCATACACATACGAGTTGAAAACCGTAACGGAGGTCGGTTTACCACCATGGGCGAAGGTACCTCTACCATGTCTATTTTCATTAACAAATAAATTATCGTATATTATTGCTACAAAATAATCCCTTTTTCTTTCACGCTCAGTTACCTCTCGCCATCATTCTTTCTTTTTCTGTTAGAAAAATAACCGCGTCCTTCAGACACACACTATATGACAAATATCAAAATAAAGAACGTGTTTCTATTAGGGTAATTATTTTGATACTGTCCCACACTTTACATGCAGATCTTCCGCAAAAAGTCACGACATGTCTCATTTGAAAGCGCATTTAATCCTGAGTAGGAATGCGTTAGTTAAAAAATTTTAAAACATCGGCATGGGGCTCTGAGCAGGTTCGAAATTTGGTGATTTTATAGGTTCCACGACGCAGTTCATACCTAATTATCTCAGAAATGACAAAAGCGACAAACTTGAACGCTTTAGAATAGAGACTGAACACAATATGGAATAGCTCATTTAAAAGCATTTCAAGATGCTTCATTGCTCTACTGCACTTGTTCTAAAATGGCGAAAATCATAAAAATCTGTCGTATTGAAATGCACTTTTCACCATCAAATCGAACTCTAAACTCAAAAGCAATATGTGCATCAGATTCTTCATCGTTTGTTCTATCTAGAAATGTAGTTTTTAATTGTTCACACTGCTCCTGTACGTCTGCTCAGAGCCATCTTGAGAAGCATTACAGTACTTATTTGAGTTTTGATGGTCTTTTAACTATGTTTTTCCCATTTTTGTTGAACCCAATGCACATTTTCGGACTCTGCACTTTTTGAGACATATGAATTAACCAAGCTCCGAATACCGTATCTCCGGTTTCTGGGATATAAGTCTTTGAAGCCTCGGATTTTCCAGAAAACTTACCAGCGGCGAAGTACATGAAACATTATTTTTAAACATACCATTAGACTGAATGCTCATTTATCTACAAAATGACATATTTTCCACGCTTTTAAGGTAAAGAATGGCCGAGTTGGAGTCAATACAGAATTGTTGTACAACATCAGTGAAATCAAGCATCTTTAGCCGTTAATGAGCTCTTTCCGAGTTTTTGATGCGATTTCATTTGGCTAAGCAATATAAACGTGGAAAATATGTCATTTTGTAGAGAAATGAACGTTGAGTCTAACAGTATGTTTAAAAAAATTTCCATGTACTTTGCAGTTGGTAGGCTTTCTGGAAAAACCCGCGATTTCAAGACTTATATCTTAGAAACCGGAGACAAGGTATTGGGATCTCAGTTGATTCATATCTTTCAAAAGGTATAAAGTGGACCTGCAAGAAGACTGTGAGGCAGTACCGAAAGAATTACCAATTAGTCAATTTTTGAAAATCAAGTTTTCCTTACAACGAAACTATTTACTACAAACTATTCGAAGAACGGACACGACTATAAATGCAATAAAAATAAGATTCATTCTCGATGAGGAATGTCTTGAAATCTTCTTGAGCAGTCAGTAAACTATGCATAAACAAAATGTATACATGATATTTAAATTTTGTTTTTTTCAACCGCTTGTTTCGTCACAGAAAAGCTCAAACCTTAGAAACTTGAACTGGCACTTACTACGCGCGCGGCGTGTAGGCCTGATGACTGCGCGCGTATTAAGTGCCAGTTCAAGTTCCCAAGGCTTGAGCTTTTCTGTAACGAAACAAGCGGTTGTAAAACAAAATTTACGTATAAACAAGTCGAGTTTAAACATTGAAATCATACATGATATTCATCTAATAAAAATACAACAACTGAATTTTGTCGCTTTAGCAACACAAGAAATCAAACAGATATGAAAAAGTAAAAGATATCTATCTCCTGTATGATGAGAGTATCTTGCTCGCCTCTAAAAGAAATGTTAAATTCACACTGCTAATGTTATGAATTCCCGTTCACATCGTGCACGCTCCCCAGTTTCGCGTGAAATTATATTATTACTGTTTCAACTTTCGGTACTAGGTCATCTCGTTTCAAGATAAATCGCCTCTGGACATTTTATAGCACGGACAGTTCGCCTTGGACACTTCATCTCATAGGTAATTCGCTTCCGGACATTTTGCCTTAGACAACTTGTCTCGAACAATCAGTCTGAGGCAATTTGTTCCATGAAATTTAATGTCCTCTAGTAGTATTCCCGTTTCACTCTTGCTGAGATCTGATCGCGAGCCCGATTTTTTTCCGTGTAACGAAAAATGCTGATCGTGGCAAAACAAAATCGTGATCGTATAATTGTAATCGTGTTCTTGATCAAGTTCGTTATGCGATCCCGTTTCATTTGTGTTTCAAGAGAGTGACGGGATCACAGCAGGATTATAGCAAGATCGTGTCTAATTCGAGACAAGATCTTGGGGAGATTTTTCCTTTGTCCACCGTTGAGGAAAATCTTTTATTATTATTATATCATTCTGTTCCTTAAACTATCAAAGTACAAAATAAATCCCAGTGTTTTTTGGGTTTTGTTGTAGTTAATGGAAATAGACTAGCTATTTGACTATTGTCATCAGTAAGTGCACAGCAATTTTCGAGGGAAGAAGAGTATTCAAAGAGGAAAATTAATTTTTTTGTCTCAAAGTTGAACTATTTTCTTCTTGACAGTTTTAGAATCAAAAGGGAATATTCTTTCTCGGAAGATGCACCACATCTAACGTCTTCTCCCATGCGTAGGTTCAGTTAAATACGTTGACTGTGCAGAAATCTCAGAATGAAAGTGCACAGCAGTGAGAGTAATGTACACAAAGGTTCAGTTATCATGTGAGTTCCTCGGTGTAAGATCGCTTTGCCGTTTGAGTCTTTCAGAATGTTGCAACGATCATTTCGATCCTGTTTGACGTACAGAGGATAGCGGCACAGCCAGAGCACCTCAATTACAGGACGTTAGATTGGCTCTAGCAACGAACTGGTCCGAGTGTCAAGTATCTACAGATACACGTTCACTGGAAGTTCAAGCGTGAATGTTTTCTTCGCATACGGCAAACGTTACCTTATTGGCACAACTCACAGATGAAACACAAAGACAGCTCCTCTCACTTCTATTCTGATATCAAATGGCAGTAACGTTTCAAATTAGAACTGAAAAATACACCGACGAAGAACCTAAAGATACATCTGAGATGAAACTTCTCACCGGCAACAATATCCCTCTTAGATGAGCACATTAGTAATAGTTCAACTTTGTGACATTGAAATGAAATGGAGTTTATAACTCAAAACA
This sequence comes from Didymodactylos carnosus, assembly GCA_905250885.1. Taxonomy (NCBI): domain Eukaryota; kingdom Metazoa; phylum Rotifera; class Eurotatoria; order Philodinida; family Philodinidae; genus Didymodactylos; species Didymodactylos carnosus. The sequence goes on along the minus strand of CAJNOQ010004748.1, from coordinate 5,103 downwards.
AAGAAAATAAATTGCTGTGTACTCTGAAGAAGGTGTTCTAGGAGAAAATCTCTAATTACTTCATGTTCTTGAAGAAAATACCGAGTAAAACATGATGAAATTTGGTGCAAAAGAGATTAAACCATCGAAAGAACATAGTGACAATCAGATAAGTGGCAGGAAAGCTTGCTCAGTCTTCCTGCAATCTGGTTCTAATCACACAGGGATCTTGGTACGCTCTTGTCCGGATCTCGTTTTAATCCGGCCGTAACCTTTGCAGAATTTCAGCGCGATCCCGTCAAAAAATTTTCGCATCAAGATTGTTAAATTTTCGTTACACAAGAAAATAGCAAGGTTAGGTACGATCGCGGTATCGATCCCGCGTTAAGTTTCAAATTTCTTGTCAAAATCGCGGCAAGATGAGGCTGTATCCTTGCCACGAAATGAAGTGGGAATGCTACTAATGGTGTGGACAATTTGTTTCATAGACAATCTGACATGTGCGCCGATAAAGAATTTTCGGCGGCGGCGCGAGGCTATGGAAATTTCCTGTGCCTTCAGCGGCAGCATGTAAATATTAGTTATCGGTGGCGAATCTCATAATTTTAGTAAAACAACGTTCTCTTTCATTTCTGGCACGTTCTTCGCGCACTGACTGTATCTGTACGTTGCCATATACGAAAAGATAGAAACGCGCTGCACGCCAGATGCCTAAGGTAAGAACGTACTAACAAAAATAGTCAAAATTTAAAATAGTCAAAGTGCTATTTTTAAATTGTAGCTAGAACTTATAAAGAGAGGATAATTGATTGTCTTTTCGAAGTTCAAAATGGTATTAATTAAACAGTTGAAAAGCCTTATGGATATGTTGACCGATGTTACCAGATCTACAATCATCTTTTAAGTTTTAGAGATAAATTGAATTTTCTTTTAGGCCAACATTCTACTAATCAGCTGGAGCAACTGGAGACTTGCGGTTTTCAGCATTTGAAAGAGAGTATTGACCAATCAGGAGAATTCTTGATGAACATTTTAAAAACAATATTCTGCAGGCATTTACCATTGGATTTAGGATTTAAACATAACCATTTGATAGAGAAAACTGTTCTCTTCCGATCTGCGAAAGACCGAAATCTCTAGCGTGTTTCGTTCAGGAGTTATAAGCATTTTGCCGAGAGCCCAAACGGCATTTTCAGTGATTTTCGCGATTTTTCAACACTTCTGCTCTCGGGAAAATGCTTATAACTCCTAAACGAAACACGCTAGTGGGCTGGGTATTTCGCAGATCGAAAGAGAACTTTGTTCTCTATCGAATAGTTATGTTAAAATCCTAAATCCAATGGTAAATGCCTGCAGAATACTGTTTTTAAAATGTTCATCAAGAATCCTTCTGACTGGTCAAAATTGACCAATCAGATTTGATATTTCCATATAAAAAAATATGACTCTGTCTCGAATGTTGAAAACCGCAAGTCGCCAGCTGCTTTCGTTTTGGAGTTATTCAACTTACAACCGAGTGCACTGTTCATTGAAATGGATAGTAGACATATGTAAATATAAAAGAGAATGACATACTGGCCTAATGGGTTAAGGCGAATATGTAATTATACTCTATGTGGCGAATCTCTTTTGGATTGGTACGGGACGTATTTTGATTACTGCGACTCCGCGCTTTTCCCCGTTCTTAACCTGTTAGGTATAGCTTATTATTAGTTGTACTACAAGGATCAATCAATTCTATAAACTAAATAATGTAATGAATGAATTTTGTTTTCCTTCTCAGTTCATTGACCACAAGGTGATCAGAGAAAGAGACCGAGAATTTCCCTTCTTTTTTCTGATAGAGAAAAAAGCTTTATTATTTGTACTCTTATGATGTATACAACTTTTTAAACGGCTAAAATGTTCCACCTCTCTCTCATTCTCAAATGGCCGCTGTCCTCTTTCGCAAACTCATTCAATATACTTGGCGTGCTAGTGGATACATGGCTCATCCTGTAGATTTTCTAGTGGATACATGACTCATCCTGTAGATTTTCTAAATGTTGTCGACGCTTGCTTTCTTTGGACTCGCCTCTGTTTGGAGCGAAGAAATGTTCAACTCCCGGTTTTATCCGCTGTTCGTGGTGTCTGGTGTTATCTTTTCAGCACTTCAATACAGACTATCATTGAAGGTACTCTTAATTTTCACTTCATATGTAGTTTGAAATGTTGCATTATTCGTGAAATATCTTATTTTAGCTGAATACTAATCAAATCTTATTTATCTTAACCCCAAATTTAAATTTTTTAGATAAAGCATAGATAATCATTGTCGGATGCGTCACTATACAATGAAGTAGTAAATCGTACAGAAATTGATGTAATTCAACCTTGGTAGTTTCTAGTTTCTTGGTTTCTATGTTAACATAAAAGTGTTTATTTAGATGGAAAAATGTGGAAAAGATCTTTTTAATCGGATTTTGGATTACAAGTATTAAAGTACTACAAAATATCAGGTATATTTAGAGTAATTTTCTAAATATAATGATAATAAGTTATAAAATTTTTATTATGGCAGAGCAGATAATATTCTTTCTATCTAATTTTAGTTTTCTTCGTGTGAGTTGAAATTCTGTCATTTCGTACGGTGTTTCTTATAAGATCTAGTATAAAATTTTCTCTCTGAACTGATCTTAGCATACAAAGAGGTCGTCCGGTGGACAGGAGATAAACTTTTTACATTTATTATCATCGGACACACTTTCGTGTACGTCTTTGTATTTATCTTTTAGGAAAACTACGTTTCATGTAATGTAAGTACAACTATTAAAGCTGTGTTTAAAACATCAACTTTTACTGTTAATCATGTTTTCTCAAAGTATTTTTGTGGTCAAGCTTGAGTATTGCATTAAAATGTTTGTAAGGCGCAGTTTTACAGTATATTCAGAAAATGCTAAATGCTTCCATAAACAGTGGCACCCAAAATTATAGAATCACTGTATTTTTGAAATTTTTCAATGAAGCCAAGTAGCTAGACCAAATCTGAATAGTGATTTGGCTAGCCCTTGAAGTTTTCTATCAGATGTAGTATGTGTCAAAATTTCAGAGAAAAGGTTTTGAAGAAAGTTTTCTAGAAAACTGTTCCTGCGGAACTCTAAGTCCTGGAAGATTTTGCTAAAAATATTTTCAATATAACCATCTAAAAGAGCATAAAATTCTGAATGAAATGAGTGATCGCTCAGCTCTTCACAATCTTTACTTGCAAAGTTGCAGACATCAGAAATAATCAAGAAATGCGCTTCTGCTTGTTTTTCAGTCGATGTTTTGGCGTTTTTTCCGTTAACTGTTTCTTCAAAACCTTTTCTCTGAAATTTTGACACATACTACATCTGATAGGGGGGGGGGGTGGGGGGGGCTAGCCAAATCACTATTCAGATTTGGTCTAGCTACTCGGCTTTCATCGAAAATTTTCGGCATAGATAATACCCCAACTCTTCTTTTCCATATCTTTAATGACTGGGCCCACCTTTTTGGATGCTCTGATCAGCTCACTTTGTAGAGATTTTCAAGGGCTATCCAGTGGTATGTTTTCGCAAAATACATAATTTTTCATTATGGCAGAAAACTTACCAAAGAAGTGTTTAAAGCACTTAGATAGCTGACAATCATTATATCGGCCACGTATTTCAACTATTCGTCCATGTGGGCATATTTTTCAAAGACTTATTAATACGCAATTTTGAAGCCCGTGAAATTCTCTATCGAATGATATATAAAGTGGCGTGGTTAACGATAAACTGGTTGGACAATATAAGCGATAAACGCTGCTGACCTATGGATTTGTGGAGGTGGGGGCTAGTATTTCTTGTGTTAGGACACCCACGCCCCATTTACTCTCAATATTATATATATCATTTTGTAGCCCGCGAAATTCTCTATCGAATGATGTACAGTAGTTTAGGTTTTCTTTGGGCAAAGAGGAGAAACTGGGAAAATATTCTAGATAAAGTTCTTTAAAGGGGAGAAAAGTTTGGATGCGGAATTTTTTCCAGGGGGGCTAAAAATGGGTTTTTTGAGATGCTAGTTTTAATCAGCGAGAAAAACTACGTCGGACTGGTGAATATGAGCTTGATCTGAGAGGGGCCGATTTTGCCTCTTATCGACCCCCGTCCTTTAGTTCTAGAACTCGCTGTTCAATAGCGTGCTGTATTCAAAACCGCATTTAGGCTAAATGCGGTTTTGAATACAGCACGCAGGATTATCTACAGGTTTTCTCTTTATGGAATGAGATATGGCGGAGTGTCTGTCCTCATTTGATAAGGTGAAAATAAGAATGATATTGATCAACTTCAGCCAATTCCACTAACCCATGTAGTGCAGAAAGTCAAATCTGCACAAGTTCTTTAAAGATTCTGCTTCTTGAAATTTCTTGATCAAGATTTAGTACCGATCGAGTGTCAAAATTCTGTATCAAGATCTTGAAAAGATTTGGGAACTGTTCTGAACACATTAATGTTATTACTATTAGCAAAATTAGTTTCATATTTGCACAAAGTACGTGAGAGAGCGGTAACTACAAGAATTTCACACATATCGATATTCTTTATGGTACTACATTATACAGGACCTGACCTTGAATTCTACTGGTCTACTAGATGCACAAATGAATAAATTATACTTGTTGTTGTCTCTATCATCATTTTTGCTTTGCAGTGCCCATATATATATATATATATATATATAATCTGTACTGTAAACAAAGTTGAGAAATCTTCAAGTTCGTTACGTTCGACTGAACAGCTTCGGTATTATCTGAACAGTACCGTAAGAGCTGTAAATTTTGGCGTACTGTTGGTGCAGTACAGTACTATAGAGTGCTCTATAGAATACAGTAGATAAAATAAATGAAAATAATACCTCACTAACCCAAAAACTATTGAAGATTTAAGATTTACACAGATATCGAAAACCTGTCAAGATCCTGCTAATTAATTAATAACGAATTAATTGTTCTGTTAGAATCAGTTACATATCTTGATCAAGTTTTTTCAAGACAGATTCTGTAACAAAACTTGTCGACAATCTTGAACTGCAAGATGATCTCAGAATCTTGACAGATATCGATAAATCTGCATAAGATCT
>CAJNOQ010004747.1:0-16807 GCA_905250885.1 Didymodactylos carnosus | reverse complement strand
CTTGTTTTTCATGCGAGCTGAAAGTCAAACATTTATTTGATAGATTTTTGTGAAACTCTTTTAGTATCTCCAAAGGAGAAGTTGAAGCTATATACGCAAAAAGCCTTGATTTTGCCCTATTTTTCAACCTACCCTCCATCGGGTGTATTCATCTTACACTGGTGGATGTATTCATCTTAATCTGGCAGTGTATTGATCTCCATAGGATAGTGTAATCATCGTATTCAGGTGTATTCGTCTTAACCGAGTGGTGTATCCGTCTTGAAAGGGTAGTATATTTATCTTAGAAGATAGCTGCAATTTTCGTTGCTCCTCTATATTAGTATACACTATTCCCAGTACCATCTTTCGGCTAATGTAAAGCAGTTTAATAATTTTAGCCCCACAAGAGGCTGCCCTAACAAAGTTGTTTTTCTTGAATATGCGAATGACCAATGTTCTCTTGTTTAATTCCAGTTGTATTAGGAGAAAAACACTACTAAAAGAAAAATCCAGTATTTGATACTAAAGCAAGGACAAAACGACAATACATTAAAGTGCAGTATAACAAAGCAAAAAGATTAATTATTGAGCTGACGGTGGTGGTCTTTGATGTCGACCTGGTTTAGCATTGTTATCGTCATCACCCATAATCAAAATGTAACCTAGAATGAGTTTAAAATAAAAATCAACTACAAAGTTACGGTAGAGAACAAAGTACCCTCTCCACTTGGTCCAGCTCCCATTCCTTGTCCGTGAGGTCTAATTCCTGGTGGAATCCCTCCCATTCCCGGCCCACCAAACATCGGTGCACCCATCATTGACATGAATACAGGTGGCATGAATGGCGAATTTCTCATTCCAAATGGCCCTCCTGAATAGAACATTGATTCACTCATATCATCACGGCCCTTAATAAGAACCGATAGAGAGTGAACATGGAAGTGTAATTGATTTACTGTAGTTCTTTACGAATGTTCACTACAAATAAGAAAGCATTGCGGTATAAAATGTATCACTTACGTTACTGTTTAGTGTCGGCTCTCCCTCATGTTGTGATCCATTTTGAGATTCTTCACCATTTGGATAAGGATTTCCAGGTGGAAACCCTTTCGAGCCATTATGTTCCCGTCTCGATTGTTGTTGTTTTTGCCATGTTGGTGAGTTTCGATCCTCATCCTGAGATGAGCGATATTCTCTAGGAGCTCCGTGTGATGAAAACATTCCTCTGCCTCCACCTCTTGGACCCATGAATGGTCCTCCTCCACCAAACAAAAATTGAAACGGATTTGCATCAAAGAACGGTCCTCCGCCACCAATCATTATCTCTTCATCATCACTATCTGTTGATGCACCTTCATTGTTTCCCCTCACAATCGTTTTTCTCACTTCCTCACGAACTATTTTTTCGATGATGGGTGTTACTCGTCGAAGAACTTTATTGACCCATTCATCCTCGTCTTCGCCTGTAGGCAATTTGTTTGATTTTTTGTTATCATCATCTTTTTTCGATAATGTAGAGCCTGCTGGCTGTTGAGTATTGGTCGCATCCTCAGTGGACAGATTAATTGAAGCTGTTGGACTTGATTTATCATTTTCTTGCTGTTGTATATTTTTAACAGTTGGTTGATGTTGATCTTTCGTAGAGGTCGTAGAAGATTGTTGCCATTGACTACTGTTATTGGGGATACGATCAGTCTGATTTGAAGATGTATCGTTAGTTGCTGCCTACAAATGACAAAAAATAGTTTACTGTTAGTTTCTCTTTCATGAGAAGTTCTTTTTTGTACTTTTCCTTTATCTATGCTTATTTTGAATATTTTTCCTAATTGGCCAAATTTTTTCGTGACAATTCAATACAACTTACACGTTTTGGGAACATTTCTGTTTTCTGGCCTCTTGGATATCGGTTTTGTTCTTGATGTTGATAGGGAAATTGTTGACGGATATTTGTCTGGTATTGATTTTGCAAAACGTCCTCTAGTCCCGGTGGTCTTTGTTGTTGTTGAAAAGAAGGATAAACTTGACGAATTCCTGATGACCGTTGCTGCTCTGAGGGAAAGCGTTGTTGAGGGTGACCTTGATATGGTCGCGGTTGGCCATGCGCTAAGTAAGAAAAGGGCTGCTGGACATTACCATTAATTGGTGATGGTTCTTGTTGAGCGGGAAACATGCGTGGTTTTGGTGGACCTTGCTGTTGGCTTTTCGACGAGTCTTTTGATTTTCGTCGAGTTTTTGACGAATGTTTTTGATCGCGATGTTGATGGACATGGTTAACACCATCCTGTTTTAGTTGGTCATTTCCTGAGGAAAAAAGATCGAAATATCCTGGTAAGTTTCTTTTGAAAAGATTAATTAATTGTAAATTTGGTCCTTTAACCAAACGCTGTCAAAATGTTAATCAGAATCCAGATAAGTAGACTACTAATACAGATAACCTAATAGAGATAATAAAATATAAAGTAATTGGCAAGAGAATTGGATATGTTTTTTTGCATAGAAAGATTATTCCACTAATTGATCGAAATCCCTATATTGAAACTGTATTTACAACTCTGTGGCTCAGATCAATGTAACAATACCTGTGGATGATTGGTTCTGCTGCTGATATCTGTTAGGTGAAGGATAATTTTGTTTTTGCTGTGGTATTGGTGGTACTTGTTGTTGATTTGGATAAACATTTGATGGTTGTTGGTATAATCCTTCTTGATTGTTTGCAAAATTTTTATCCAACAAAATTCGTCGTTGATTGTTTCCATCGATAATTTCAACTTCACTGATGTCGATGTGCAGTTCACGTAAAACATTTCGGATATATTCATCGTCATCTGCAATAGGATCGCGATTGGTGGGAGTACGATTTTGAATATTATCAACACCAGAAAATCCATTTCCATTATTTTGCTGAGTTGGATATTGAGGAATATCTTGACGTTGATTTTTTTGAGTCTCATGTTGACTTTCTTTTCTTGTTTGTGCTTTCTGTGGTGGAGTTGCCATGCCGCTATAATGTTGTCGTTGTTGAGGAAAACCTTGAGGCATGAAACCGGCTGGTCCACCAAACATGGGATTAATAAAAAATGGAAAATTTTGTTGACCTGGAAATGGGCTTCGGCCAGTTTGATGAGGATATTTTCTATTTGATTTTCGCTCACTATCTGGTTGACTTGACGACTCTTTTGATGATTTTTGTTCACCATTTTGATTCTCAGTGTTGTCTGATTTTTTATCTAAAATAAAAGAATGTTATATACTTTAGACAAGTGTAGAAGATAATCGTACCATTTTGAGCGTTCGATGATTTGACTTTTTTAAAAAATCCGGGTAGTAAAAAGTGACTATAATGTTCGTCATCGGATGATGTTATTAACGCTTTTATTGTACATAATATACGTTCAAAATCCAATGGCTTCGTACCATTCTAAAGTTGAAAAAATATAGAAACAAATGAAATAATAGTGAGGAAAATTACGTTTGTGTAGTTTATCTCAAGATTGAGTGTACGAAATGACCAAGATCGATTTTCCAAATTCAATTTTATTCTCGAGATGAATGACGACGATCTTTGAAACTCCATCTCAGACATGTTTTTTCCTTTTTTTTCCTTCTACCTCAAAAGGATCATAGAACCACTCAAGGACAGAAAGGCATCCCCCAGGGACACTAAAAGCCGATTGAAGCAACAGGAGTTCCTATGGAGACGAGTGTATCTGAGTCAAAAGACTGAGATCTGGGCTTTTCATCATGTGTATAAATTGTTTTTTACATTTTTATTATGGATAGACCTAAAAAGCTATATATTAATATTATGTGTGGTGAGTTTTACTGATGAAAGTAAGTTAGATGAAGAAAAAAACCCATAATGTTATTTTAAAATTATTATTGTTATTCAACTAGATTGTTTTATATGTTATTAGAATTTCTTACAATTTCTTTTACTATTTATAGATTGTACACTCGAAATACTATGTATACGCAAAATGAACATACCTCTGTCAAAAACTTATGAGCAAATACTGCATGTGGTAAACCCAAATTCATTTTATTATACAATTTATGAAATGATGCAGCTGGAATTTCATTATTTTCTAGATTAAAAACAATCATTTGTTATATTTCTTAATATTTAAAATTGATATATCGATATACTCACTGTCTATATCGTAGAGATCAAATCCTAATTTAAACCATTCTTCAAACAATTTTGGTATTTGATTATGTTTAACAATGTATTCTGATAGTGCTCCCCAAGTGTCTAAGAATTGAGATAAAGTGAGTACTTGTCGATCTGAATTTGGATAAGTATCATGAATCAATTCCCATAATTCTCGAGTTTTACGAGACAAATTTTGTTCCAAATCACCAAAACCTTCTTTATTAGCAATTGTCAAATGAAACTAGAATAAACAGATAAACAAATAAAAAAATATCTACATGTCCATGAACAAAAATTATACTTACTAATAGATAAAATTCAACATCTTCCCATGTCAAATGTTTCTTGTTTTCAATGTCTAAATAAAAAATTAATTTGAAATAAAAACTGTTGAGTAAATGCTATTTAACAGGTCTTTAGCCAAATTGCATTAGGATTAATTAGGAATGCCTGGATATGTACTGAACTCATTTCAACATCTATTGAAAAATTAACCTTCAGTTTTAAGGCTACGTGTTCTTTTTTTTAAATGTGTAGAGTTCCATTGCAGTCCCTGCTACAAACTGAGATGTCACGGGTTCTGTGATGCGACATCAAATGGCAGAACAAAACAAAATACTATTTGCTAGAAATCGAATAGATCGGGTGCCAGTTTAGATTGGAGTATTTTCTGGCTGTTGTGTAGCTCTCGATAAGGAATCACATATCCACTATTTTGTAGTGTCACAGTGTAAAAAATGTTCGGTGTATGCTTAGGAATGTCAGGAGGCTGATCTATATCTTTTTTCAAACTTTGTCATAAATCTTTAAAGTGTAACAAGATACAATTTTGAGTTACTAGAAACACATGGTACATGTCTCCTTTATATAATAATAAGGTGTCAGCTATCTATACGTACGAAACGCCTCAGCAAGTCTTCCGCTCTAAAAAAATTCGTGTTAAAATAAACGCCATAAGTCGATTGCGAAATAGTCGGGTCAATTCGTGTTAACATCAGATGGAAGGTCATAAGATAGATCAAAAACTCTTTTAATAGGATAAACCAACCTGATTATTTCGCAATTGACTTATACCGTCCTATTCTTATATCATCTTATAACATAAGCTATTTTACACCTTATTTTCATTATTAGTAGTTGAAGGGTATTCCAGCTGGAGGATGATAATAGCACCTCAAGTGCTGACCATATCAACGGTTTTAGCAAGGAATCAAAACTGGTAAGTATTTTCGATAAGATCATTGTTCTCAATAGACGAATGGCAAACACAACACAAACGAGATGAATGACTTTACCGTCAATTATAGAGATGAGCCAGAAGAACGGCTTACAAGAACAAGCGTCTTAAAATAACATGGATGAAAATCGCTAAAAAGACAATATGAACTCGTATTTTAGTCTCGACAAAAATCTGAAAAGGGTTTTTTATTTTTGATAAAAAATCGCCCGTTTTTCATTTTGCATCTGTCGCAAATGCTTTTTAGTTTTTTAGAAATAAAAAACGGAAAAGCGTTTTTTAAAAAGTTTGTTGATCTCATTAAACCCTGTTTGATAGTTTATTAATCTACGACTATTTTTTAGAGTGTAGCCGAAATCGATTTCATAGAGGAATGTGCTATCTGACAAAACTATGACCATTATCTATTCACTGTTTTTTTCAAAGAAATCATTAACCTGTTTAAAATAAAACTGTTTTTATATACATTTTTGGCTAATATACTCTCTTGCTAACAGCACTGATAGTTACTAACAGCGTTTAAGTTTTTAAAAATACCGACGTCGGTATCGTTAGTTTGGAGAGAGATTGAGAAAAAAAGTCCTTTCTTTTGTCTCAAATGTTCTGTTTTACTTTTTGGCTACTGAAAAATTCTAAATAAAATTGCATAGAATTAATGATTTTTAAAAATAAAATCGATCTAATTTTTGAAGATAGAACTTTTTAATGTTGAAGTAAGAAATCGTTAATAAATCCACAATGTGTGTGTATAATTATTGAATTTTACAGCTCGGAGAAGTGTCAGTATGACCGAGGAAAATTTATGGAGATAGTTAATTTAAAAGATGAAATATTTTTGCAACTATATAGATTAGCAGAATCAAATTTAAACATACCGAGGAAATATCAGCGCTCAAAACCGAACTGTTTAAAAGTGACTTTTCTCTATTTAATTCATAATGACAGATTCTTTTGTCAGAGTGTAGCCCTGTCTCCGTGAAATACAATATTTGAATAAATACTGAATGAGAATAAAAGAATACTTACAGTCCTACGATCAATTATTTATAGGAAAATGTTTACTTTATATTTCGGTATACTTAAAACAAATTTTATCTCTTCCTCCTTAAAGCTCATTGACCCACCTCGTCAGAAATGTATTTCGATAACTAAAAGCCCAACCTGGACCAAGCTTTCAGAAACTGTTCACTTTATGATTGTACTTTTTTCACAAAATTTTGACAAAATCATCTACCACCGTTTCAGAGATGTAGCTCAATTGTGAATCAAAACGGGACTGCTTGTAGCTGCAACATTTCTCAGTAACGAAGTATCATGAAGAGCTCGGGAGGGTTTCAGAATGGCGAAAATACAAGTGTCTAGAGACTAATAGAGTCCGATTTTTGATATTTTCTTTTCAAAACCATGGTCAGCGTCAAAAGCCCAAAATTAGAGAAAGTCTCATCAACTTGCATAGCGATGCTTTTCTAACCACAAATTTAGACTGAATATTAAATATCGGACTCTTTTAGCCTCTAGCCACGTGTATTAGCTTCATTTTAGGATGAATCCAAGCTCTTTTAAGTTGCTCCGTTACGGAAAAATCCTGTCGTGTGCATGAGCAGTTGGTATAAAACTTTATTTGAGAGTGAAAGAAGATCCTAAACAAGTGGAAATTGCGGTCCGATGGATTACATTATATCAGTTTTATGTGAAGTTCACTTTTGACATAAAGTGATGGTAGAGTACGATGTATACTTCAGGGCTTCTATTTAAAATAGTTATAACTTTTGATTGGAACAATTAATTATGCGAAAAAAAGAAAAGTAATTATTTTTTATGCTTCGTTTATTTTGATTGGAGACGTTTCATTTTGATCAGAAATGCTCTCTCCACAATCTAGATCAGAACTGGGCAAGTCACGGGTTTACCAAGTCAAGTCACAAGTCATGACTTGAAATTTTTTTTTTCCGTAGAAAATGGCATAAAAGAGTCTCCATTTCTTGATATTAGAACACAGACTTTCTATGCTATTGCAAAATGCGCGTCTTGTTACTGTGCGTAAATTCTTATTTACATATTATAACATTAACATTCCCAAATCATTGTAAATTATTATTTAAAATTATATTGTATAAGCGGTTTAAGTAAGCATGATTTGACTTGATTTTTTATGCCAAGTCACAAGTCAAGTCAAGTCTTTTAAAAAAATTTTCAGGTCAAGTCAAGTCATAAGTCATCAAAAATTTCCCAAATCAAGCCAAGTTAAAAATGATTTGACTTGTTCAGCTCTGACCTAGATGCGTTAGAGCTACTTTTCTCTCGATTTTTTATACACGAATAGTGGAAAAGTTAGTATCTCAGTGCTTTCGAGAAACTACCTGAAAAACTTGCAGAAACCTTTGATGAAGGTCTTACTATCGTGTATTCTGACAGCAGGCATCTTGGACTATCTAATAATGTGCTTAGCTCAATATTGACTTTGTTTTACAAAAATTTCGTATTTCTGAGAGGGAGGGGGCACCCTTAAAGGTCAAATATAACATTCTTAGGATCAATTACGTAAAGTCTGAAAAAACAAAAAAAATTCAAACCATTTGAAAAAAAAAATCGATTAGAAAATTTTAGCATTTTTTGCTTTATTCAGAGTTGTATTAACCTAAGAGAAAAAAAAAAAAATTGTTACTATTTTCACTCCATTGTTCTAAATTAACAATGCAGAAAAAAAAAGACAACGTTATCGATTAAAGATGACTATCGGTCAATTTGATTTGTAAACATTGATTAGATATGATATGTTTATATGTAGACATATGCACACAGGTCATTTTCATTCATAATATAAATTTTTATAATCATGTTTATGTTCCGATATGAAATGTATAAAATATCATATATTTTACAATCACGTATGCCTCTAGTTAAAAGTTGATCATTTTCCTGTTACTTCAATCTCAATGAAAATAGAAATTGAACATTGAGATAGAAGATTGGTAACAGGTGTCTGTGTTTCTGTCATATGTTTAAAATGTTTCTTTTACGAACAATAAGAACTCGAGATATATTTCTTTTTAATTATTAAAATATACAAACTTACTCATTTTAATTATTCTAGAAGGACAGAAAAAAAAAAGAAGAAAGTATTTGTACCTCCCTACGAAATAAAAGTTAAATGTTGACTAATTGATTTTGCTAAATTATTTAATAAATTGTATTTTCTGATGGTAAATGAAGAATCTATTAGATATTTCAAACTGAATAACTTAATAAATTATTCTCTTTGAAATTTGAGATATAACCTGTGAATGTTGTGTAAAATTGTAATTTTTTATATGCTATTTAATAAAATTTGATTGACTCCTGTTTTGATGACAAATGACAATCCTTCAACATAATTTAATGTAAACTAGATGCACATTTTACCTAAGAATAATTTAATTTTGAATTTGACCTTTTTAGGGTAAGAAAACTTATATCAGGATCTGTTATCGTAGACAAAAAGTGAATTGATTCAACTTGATATAATCCACTTAGAGTATTTGATTCTTATTCAAACTTGAAAAAACGTTTTACACGTCTAAAACACTAACTTTCTATTAAAATTTCATCATTCTTGCAACTTTAATGTCTATTCGACTAAACAGTCTGCTACTTTTTGCCAAGATCACAATACTTTGGACAAATTCTATACGGAACTAGGCGAGTTCTCATTCTTGGGAGTAAATATTCTTTTTTCAATTGATACTTGTATACAGGCTTCAAACAGAATGGTCTCGAACGATCCGGTTTCTGTTTTAATAACCTTACACATCTGTAAATAATAGCAGACTTTGCATAATAAACTTTATAGAAATATTCACTTTTTAAAGATAAATTTTTGTCAATACAATTAATGTGAAGAAAACGTAGCGTATACGCTACGTTTTCTTCACATTAATTGTAAGTACGCTGTACTTAATTTCTTTAACTTTCTTATAATAAAAACATTCAAGCAATCACTTTTTCTCTACTATTTACATCAAATGGAATACAGTCTATCTTGATTCTGATACTTCATGTTGACAATCAAAAAAGAAAAATATTCAATATCAAATCTGTTTGTCATCTAAATTAATTTTTTCTTCGGAATAATTCAAAATTGTCTTGAAACAACATGTATTTAAAATAATCTCTTCACACAAAAAAAAAAAAACGCTTACCTAAATTAACTTCGAAGAAATAATTTGCTTTTTGTTGTTGAAAATCTGTTAAATATCGTTGATCACCCTCATGTATTTGAAAATCATTATCATCTTCACTATTATTTTGTTGGAATTTTGACAATTTATGATGTTGAGATGAATCTTTTTGTTCATATAATGATGATGATAATTTTAGATCCTGTTGTTGTTTATCTTCATGTTGTTCATCACCGTTTGTCATTTTTCTAATATTATTATCTTGCTCTATTGGATCAGTCGCCATCATCAATATGTAACAAATTGAACAAATTGAAAAACAATTAAAAAGAAGACGATCAAAAAACGAGAATCTTCTTTAAACAATATTTTTTTATCTATAAAATAAACCAGACATGACACTAAGTGATAAATATTAGCAGAAAGAAAATTCATCATTAAAATGATACTTGTACATACATAAATAGATAGATACACACACACACACACACACACATACATGCACACGCACACACCCATATATTTGTTTGAAAGATGATTTTTTTTTTTTTTTGTTATAACAAATGAAGATATGTGACAAAAAACTTTGTAATCAATGAACCATATAGTCAAATGTGATGTGCATACACTACGTAAAAGTGAGATGAATGATATACGTATACTATAGTATAACAATAAAAAAAGAAGAAGTAAAACAGAAGTGAGAGATTGAAGGATACAACAGTGACTCTCTCTTTCTCTCTTTTTTCTCATTATTCTCTTGTACTAGTCAATTACCTTGTTTATATAACACCAGTAGTAACACTTTTTAGTCCTTTATTTTAATATATATATCACCTTTCGGGTATGAAAATCAAAAGAATTGAGCGGTGTTAACGATGCGCGTGCGAATAGTCTAATATTTCTTATAGCATACATTGAACAAGGTATACACTGTTTCAAACACGTTTTATATTTAAACAAGGCAAAATACATTATCGATGATCTTATCAAAAGTCGTTGTTTCTTCATTTATTTTTTACAGGTTTTATTTTAGTTTGTTGGGAAGTCGACCTTGTTCATTGAAATACATTAAATGTTACATACGCTCTCTTCTCTTACTTGAAAGAATCTAATTTTATTTTATTTCAAATATAAAATTTGTATCTTCTATTTCAGAATATCTATCGATCTTTGAACGAAAAAAAAAAACATAAAAGAAATACTATTTGTCAGTAACATTAGTACAGTGTACAGTTAGTTAAAATTTCTTTTTTCTTTTTTAACTATTGTCATGATTTGCCTGCATACAGTGTGTTTCAAAATTGTTCAATACGCTAAGGACAACTCATTCATGAAGATTTAAGAAAAATTATTAAACTTTCGATCTCTAAAAGATGAAGTTCCAGAATTTGATCAACAACTTTTTTTTACAGAAATCAATAGTAGTTCCATCTTATAAATCTTTCTTCAGTACAATAAGTTAATAAGATGTTATTTATAAAACTAGCCACTCTTTTCAGATTTTAATCCTTTCACACTCTTCACTCTCTGCTATTTTCAAGTCTTCGATCATTCCATCCTTTAAGACTTATTATCATTCATTCTTGGGAGTCATACGGCATATGTATCACAGTTTTTTGAGCAGTGGTGGTGGATATTTTACTATAAAGTTGAATGCAGTTGTATAAGAAAAAATCTGTTAGGAAAGTTAAGAAGATCAAAAGTATCGATATATTTTAAGAGAAAATTTGTTCTGAAGGTCAGTAGCAAATTCGATGTTAAAGCATAGTTCTATATTTTGATCCCTCTATTGTGAGTGATTTCATAAAACAATCGGATTTCTAAGTTGAAGTTGTTCTCTTATTTAGAGAATATTTCTAGACAAAGTCGAATGTCTGCTGAGTAGTAGCGTAGCCATCGAGTAGGTTGGGGTAGGCTCAGCCCACTCACTAATTGGTTTCGCCCACCCATTATAATTCACATTACTCTGCACTAATGTTTACCACTTTGAAAAAATTTGGGGCAACGCCCGCCCATCTACTATCAAAATCTTGGCTACCCCATTACTGCTGAGCTCTCTACGATATTTTTTCATTTGCCTAAAGAGGATTATATTATTGACTGATTCTCAAATAAAATTTGATTCTCTTTCAAGATTCTAATTGTTTATTATGTTTATACTTTTCTATTAATGAATATAGAAATTAAGAACAACCATAAGAAAGGGATTATTCTTAATTTATTGCTGTCCACTTTCAAAGTTTAATAAAATAAGACGTTTACTTTATTGTTTAACTTCGGACTTGAATAATCATATCAAATTGTCAAGATAAAAATTTCATCCCATGGGAAATCAGTCTGTTGTATTGTTGAATTTTTTAGATTCATTTATGAACTAAGCTCGAGTTGTCATGTGCCGATCACCTGGCTTGTTATATTTCACGCGGTTAGTCACATAACCTGGTTCGTAACCTCGTCTCATTCTTTTAGTGCACGATATTTTCTTTTCTTGTCTCTACGTAGTAATCTATATTCTATTTCTATGATTAGTTGAAAAGATAAATAGTTCAAAATGACAGATATCATTTGTTGGTTTTTCACTTTATTTTGTTAATGGGTAGCTTATTTTTTTTACAACGAAAATCTTGTAATTTATAAATGTAATACTGAAAAGCAATTGCACTGAGCAAAAGTTACAATGTCGACAGACTGTATCCGATCTGAATCTGCTAGAGGCGTTCCGCAGTCGATACGGAGTTCACCACATCACGTTCGTTGTAATTTTAGTTGGTTTAAAACACAGATTTAGGAAAAATGAAATGAAAACGAACTTTGAGGTAGAGAGAGAGAGAGAGAGAACAATGTAATGTGCAATAGCAGATCTTTACAGTTTCATACGTCGAAACTAGAAAAACAACTGCCACAGAAACTTTGCTTAACAAGAAGTAGTTTCTGAAAACAAACATTTTAATGAGACTCTCTGGGATCTGATGAGACGAAAATTTTTGAATAAGACGGGATGAAAATTTTCCGAACGTTCGCAGGACGGAACGACACAAGAAAAAAATATTTTTCTGTAGGAGGAAATTTTCGTCCCACGACGATCCCTAAAATCTTGTTCGAATTTTAAGTTAAAAAGGATAGCTTAAAAACTTCTGCGTTAGAGAATTTTGATGTAGTTTGGAATTATTGTTGTTATTAATTTAGAGAGCTCAAAAAGAAAAAAACTTGATCATACAGTTTTGATAGAAGCGTACATAAAATCAAGAGTTTTAAATTAGTAGTTGTCCAGTAGAAGATAACAAATATCAGATTTTTTCGTAACGTCTCAACTGAGATACAATCCATATTTAAATCAAGTATCTCAGTTGAGAAATCAATATTTCCCGCGAAAATATTCGTTTCTCAACTGAGATACAATTTTGACACGTGCGTTGAAACGGGCTATTATGCAAGAGTGCAATGTACTAAGGTCTATTATTCAATAATTACATAAGTGTGAAACAGTGATAAGACATATTTCAAAAAGAAATGGATTTTGTTCGGAAAGAAACTTCAAGAGACGCTTCTCCCATATTATTTCAAGAAAATGTTTTTCATTCAATAAAAATTTGTATAGTTAATGCTTGTTCTTGTTCAGTTGTTTTAAAAAACGATAAAATAACGTATGAAGTGGCATCCATGGACATGAAAATACATAATATTTGACCCTGTAATGCGGCAATAATTCCATAGTCAATACAAATACATCATATACCTACCCTAGAGGATATCCAGTTTGTCTGGTCAGGCCAGTGACCAGATATCTATAAGTAAAAAGTCCTTGCCTATTTTCCTGGTCAGGACCAGTTTTTTCTTAATCAGTGAATTAAATCAAGACCGCGAGCTTGTTGTATATATGTAAAAATTAGGTGTGCTGCTCGCTAATCGTCCAAACTGCACAAAAATCAGTAGAAACCCGGAAAGTTTTCTGGATACCCTCCAGTGTAACCATCAGACTCAGAATTTCGCTAGATATCTCTTGTTCAGCACAGAAATCTCTGAGACATTACCCATGACCTATGAAAATACCTTTGAAATTTTTTGAGGAATTAATGATCACCATATACTACGTGACTTAGCAAAACAAAATAGTGATTATGGAAAAACCAACAACATTTATTGAGTTGAGTCCAAATCGATATTTTTGCAGATACATTTGAAATTAAAAATATCAAGATGTTTTGAAATTTTATTCAGATGACAAACTAAAGGCAGGATTATATCAACCAAAATTTACTTTACCTTCAAACTGCATCACTTTCTAGTAACACAAAACGGAATATTGACAGTAATCTCTTCAACTCTTTCACGACTTCATACCATTATTTGTTATTATACTATATCGATATAGTCGAAAAAACAAATACATGTAAATCTTAGTAGTGTAAACTGATCACGAACCGGTCATTTTAATTCTTTCCAAGCTAAAAAACGCCATTGAGTAAAATTATGCTATCGGGGCAATATAGACTTGTGGTAGTCAGCTATCTGCACTACTTTTATTGAGTTAGCCAGGTATATCTAGTAACGTGTCGTGTTCACCAGGTATATCGCCTGATGGTAAATAACCTGGTTTGAAGTGCTAGCTAGCTATATAGGTATACTATAGACCAATTTGACAAACTAAAATCTTTTCTCACTTTTTTGCTGTCGATATCTATCTATAATGGCCTACAAAAGAAAACAAGATTAAAAGAGAGAAAAATGGCATCACTTAGAATAATGTACAAGGTAATCAACTACGTTACTTCCGAATATACAGGATCTCCATATTCCAATTCTCAATAAATAAATTTCATCAAATTTTCCATTGATGTATTTTCGACGGACACTTGAGTTCACCATCTTTGGTATTCTTAACAGAGCATCTAGAAAAAGTGCTAAAAGAAAAAAGTTAAAATTTCTAAAATGATACTCACAAAATTCTGCTTATTCAACAAGGTCAAGACAAACAATCTTCATTTCCGGTTCTTACTATTCTGATACATGTACGTTAATTGACGATAGGATCAAATCGTGAGTTGATCATATGTTAAACGCGATTGTATCTCGATACAGAGCTGAACATTGTCTCTATCAATAGTATTCAATTCGACATCGCATAGTATTAAAGACTCAACAACGGTAGAAAACTGTATTTCGACAGGTTATTCATTAATATCGCTTGAATGATATCGCTAGAATGGACGGTGCCAATACGCACTAGTCAAATGTTACTTGTACATTTTAAAAAGGTGAGGCTATTACTTTCGTATTTACTCTTTTTACTACTTTTTTAAAATAGTGGAGATATCAACAATGTACAGTTGATGCATTTAACACGAACATTAAGGGGACACCACCTATATTCTGATCGAGATATAGCTATATCCCGATCAGGATGCAGAAAAAGATTAATAGCCCAATCGGGATAAAAAACACAAAATTTCGTCATAAGAACGATTAAGGAAAAAATGACGACGTTGTGAGGGAAAACTGTCGTCACCATTAGAAAGAGCTTGAAAAACTACATCGGATTCTGTTATGTTTGATTAAAAGTGAATCAAGCACCCAGCAACTATTTTTTGAACAAAAACCTTGAACAAATTTTAGTCGAATTTATATCCCGATCGGAAAATACGCAGTTAACCTTTTATTGCTTAGAATGGCATATATTCTTGATCTAATCGCTTTTCACATCGACCGTCGTTTTTTATTTCTTCCTTTCCCTGTTGACCAGCCTGCCATTCAATTCCAGCATGTAAAATTCTCACAAGCAGATCTGTGCAGGTCTGTACGGAACATCGTGGCAGACCCTGGAACACCTGCAGCATACACTGTCACATACCTCGTGTCTGTCGCAGGTCGTTCAAGGTATGCCACGATATTTCCAACAGACCTGCTCGTGAGAATATTGCTTGCTGAAATTGAATAGTAGGCTTGTTAGCAGGTCCTTCCATATTAAACCTTTTTTTATAGGGTTTCAATGCACACATATATTGAAAAAACATATTTCTTTTATACTCATATTGCCTGATACGACAACACCCCTTTCAAACTAATTAGATTTGATGAAAAACACACGCTAATGTGAAGGTAAAAAAAGTACATTAACCAAAAAAACAAATTTTAAACGTAATCATTCGTTTTTATGTCATCTGTGTATAAATTAAATACAAGATATCATCACGAAATTATCATCACCATCACCTCCAAAACATACAAATTTTTCATATCCTGATCGGGATATAGATTTTTCTGATATCTCAATCGGAATATCGAATTATATTCTGATTGGGATATAATTTCAAACTATATCTCGTTCGAGAAATAAAAATAATTTTGCTATAAAAAAATGTATATCGATGAGGATATATATCCCGATTGGGAGTACATCCCGATCGGGATATATCTCCATACTGACGGAAGTCACAACAAAAGAGAGCTAGAAATATTGCAAAAAGATAAAATCGCTTTTAGCTCGAATAGAAAGCAAAAAATAAATATTAGCGTTAAAAAATAGAATTCTACTATCACCGGACATGTCGACTATACTGAAATACTGTTCTAAAAACTCATCAGTAGTGGAAAAAAGATACATACCTTCGAATTTTAGCGTACTCGTTTGTATAAGGACTAAATAACTAAATACTCATTCTTACTATTGAGGATACAAATCTTTTGCTTGTAAAAAACATTTTAGCCTTTGTGAAAGAAGATTCTCCATCCATTTCACGTCTGTTAAACGATTTACATAAAGTAATGATTTCCATATTTTTAATCGACACTGTGATATTAGACGTTTTGGTTGTTTGTGTTCGACTAATAGGCAATTTAGTTGTTTAGTCAATTCTGGATTAGCGTAAGAACATAACCAGTGAGACAATGATACATCATGGAAACAAATATTATTAAAGAGTTCATTAATCATTTGGATAAGAAAATCTAAATTTATCAAATAGTGATCGACGGTTGATTTAAAATATTCAAATTCTATTTCATCATTTGGTTGTTGATCACATTCAAATTGACACAGTAACGAAATTAAGGTTGTTAGCAGCGCTAATGCTTGAAAATATTTTATGAAATGAAAGCAAATAGCGTGTTTTAGATGAAGGATAAATAAATCAATGTTACACAAAGCATTCTCTTTTCTAATGCAAACATTTAATATACGATGAAGAACCTTC
This sequence comes from Didymodactylos carnosus, assembly GCA_905250885.1. NCBI lineage: Eukaryota > Metazoa > Rotifera > Eurotatoria > Philodinida > Philodinidae > Didymodactylos > Didymodactylos carnosus. The sequence continues at coordinate 85 of CAJNOQ010004747.1, read as the reverse complement.
AAATCTTGGTCGGTTAAAATAGTACAGGAATCAACAACGAGATAACGAATAGTAGACACGTTACCATTACATAACGCTTTCATTA
>CAJNOQ010004746.1:0-16808 GCA_905250885.1 Didymodactylos carnosus | reverse complement strand
CAAAATGTGAAAAGTGATTTGAATCAAGAGATACTTTGCTGCCTGTCGATTCAGATAATAAGCTCTTCAGAAAAAAAATTTGGACCGATTCTGTTCCCCGTATAAAAAGTCGATTTTGCGCTAATGAGAGGCGCGAGCGGTCTCTATACGTGTCCCGAATGTCAACGCTCGTTCAAACCACAAGGCATTACCGGTCACGTTCGATCGTGCGCACCGGACTGGTGCAAGAAGAAAAGAATAATCATGGCAAACGTGAAGTGAAGACGGGTTGCTGGAAAGAGTGAAGATACAAAATGACGACTGTCATTTAAACCAGATCCGACCTGGAGGGTGACAGACCGAGGATTCTTCAATCCTTCGTTACAATGCGGACGAACAAACCAGAACAGAGTGAACACCACCTAGCTTTTTTTCTTTTTGTGTTCCATTTCGTTTTTCTTTTTCTGTGTTTTACCCCACACCGCAAGGTAATGGGTCTATCTATCTATCTATCTATTGTAATTAATGATTTACGGGTATATTCAACATATGGCAATTGAATACTTCTCATGACAGTTTATATCCTGTTTATCTCGTTTGGAAACCTGGTAATGCGTTTAGATTCTTATCTTCTTAATTCTTTTTTTTCGTTTTCTTTTAGCTGTGTACAGGGTTAAACCACGTTCTATTGAAGATAATATATTAATGAAAATAAATGATTTAAAAAATGCGTGAACCGATAAAACGATTGGCAATATCGTATCGTGTATGTATTGTATAGTGTGGAATATCCCTATGCGTTCAGTATCAGTTTTGGACGGCCCGACGATAAGTTTTTATGAAAACAAATCATACATTTATACAAATGACAGCCGGCTTAGGTAAACCTGAGTTAGATTCAACAAAATTAATCATAACATTGAGTGTGGCAAATTATTTCGGGCTACCCGCATTAGCTGCTGTTATACCTTTCATGGTCATAGTAACAAGATGTTATATACGCTGGACAATAACTACTTATGAGATCTTAGTAGACTAAATACATATTTTAGCGTTGTACCGAGCACGTCCATATTCCTTCTTGTATATAACATGTTTTGTTTTCGATTTATGTGACTGTTTTCTTCATCCTATTGATAGAATCCTGATGCTACTGTTTTTTATATTTTTTACTACTAACACTTATTTTTTTCCTCTCTCTGTTACATCTGATCGTTTGAAGCTGAATCTTATTTTTTTATATTCCATTTTTTTATTTCTTAGTTCTAACTGTAATGTGATTCTTATCGTATAGTTTTTACTTTTGATAAAAAAGAATCTATTGATACAAGCCAACAAATAGTTTGTTATTCTTTTATGTATTTGGATTTGACTTTTATTTTCTTTGAGCTGAAACGAGTTTTCTGACAGATAAGAATATAGTAGTTCTTCTTTAAACGTTTAAAACGCTAACGAACCTCTTGCATATAATAAGTGAACACTCGTCAAGTGTTCTAATGAAATAAAGTGCATAAGTGTTAAAAAGCTGCAAAATATTTGCTTCAATTGATTCTTTGTATGATAAGAAAAAAATAAATAAAATTACTCGTGTATAAAAACTCTTCACATAAATTAAGAAAAGTGATAAATTCATGCCGTTAAGACCTAATGTCTTTTCCAAGGGACATTCTGTATCTCTATAAGAAAACAAAAGAGTAATTGTTTTTAACTATAGTATGAGCATATTGGGAGCCCAGAATCTGAATTTTTGTGATCAGCTTTCTTTCACTGTCAGAAAAAACTCTCTCGGCTTTTAAGAGTGAAACCAAATAATATCAACAATATTTTCGAAATCATCATTAATTGTCACGAAAAATAAGACGGTGTTTTGTTTAAATGTAATGGAAATACATTCACTTCACTAATAGTGTGTATACTGTCGCTTGATTACTGTTAAACAGATGAAATATCAATTATCCATAATGATGCTTATATAAAAAATGATATTCCCATGAATATATTCATTTCAATTTTTTCTTCTCTCCTTATCCAAGGTCGAATAAGCACGACCGTAAACTACTGCGCACGATATAATAAGACCGTAGACGATAATGTTTTTGCCGTTTTCCCATCACCTGTATTGTGACTATCTTTATATTGATTTTTTCGAACATGATGAAGAGGTAATCGTATATAAACACCGTGCACGCGTAGACAGATTGATGTTTTATTATATAAAATCTCATAAAACATCGTGGCACTAGCTACGTGTTCAAATTCACTGGCATTAGCAGTTCGATCTCGTTCTGTTGCAATTTCTAGAAAATTCTGGCCTTGATAGTAGCGTATATCAGCAATGCCCGACAACAGCAAACAACAGGTATGTTAGACAAAGTGAAGAGTGTTTGATAGTGATGCACCTAAAATTAGTCGATAATTATGAAAATTCTTCCAATCTTAACATTTGATGTGAATTAGCTCACTCAAAAGTGAGAGTCATTTGTGTGACAGATCATATGACTTTTTATTTAAGATATAATATCCAGTTTACTCACAAAAGAGCTGCAACTTTTTTCTAAAATAATTATTTTGAATATAAATTGTAACGATACATAATATTAACTTCTTTGTCGAGAATCGAAATCGAGAAGAAACAACCCATCTTGTTGTTATGGAAAAGGCGTTGCTATAAATAGCAAAGAAATACAGTGGCTCTCTAAATTATCCGACAAGCAGATCGAACTTTATTGTTGCGTTTATATTTATGATTAAATCGTATAAATTAGTTTAAATAAATTTCTTTTTTTTCCTTCAAATTAATTAATTAAATAATGATGTTGACTTGTTATTTTTATTTTTGTTTATTGTGTACGCATAGTTGTTGATTGATGATCCGATAATCAATCAGCAACATTAGATTTCTTCCTTCTCATTTGTGAATGATCTATCAACGTCTGCGATGTTTTTCAGTGATTTTTGCTGTTGATTGTTCTTTAAATTTGATCTTGCTCTCAATGTTGTTATTGTATCATCACTTGATGAGCAATTTTCCTATGGTGGTTGAAGAGGTTTGTTGAGCATCATGGCAGGAGTTAAATCAAATATCATATTTTTGTTTATGGCCTGTGCCAAACGACTGCTTATCAGGTTCACTGGCACTGTAGATGGTACTAATGATGGTATTTGCTGTTGATGCATCATCATCGAAACAACTGATGTAGTGTCATTTGTTGCATAGCAGATGAATGAATAATTGTATACGACATTTTTTCTATTAATTCTTCAATCATTTCATGACTATTACTATTGTGATGATTTTCACATTGGTATTTGGTAACAGTCCGATGGTTCGATTAAAAATAAGCAAAATCATCACAATAGTAATAATCATGAAATGATTGAAGAATTAATAGAAAAAATGTCGTATAGTCGAAAGAAGTTAGTTGACTGATGGTTATCTAGAAGAATATTGCATTCATTGTCTATGCTATACATATAAAATGCAAATACTGTCTGAATATCTCCTCAAAGTTTTGTAAGTGATTGCCATTTCAATCAGTCGACTTTCCAGTCTTTGCGGAGCACAGTTGGCTTTCTAATTCTTCTTCTGTTTTTTGCTACTAATGTCAAGAAACATTCATCTAGTTTCTTCAGGTGACGTACTAAGTTTTCAATCTGACAGTCTTGTAGAGTAAATATTTCTCTACAGAATGAGATGTCTCCCGGCTCTCCGTCATGTTTTCTGATAGAGCTACGATCATTTTGCTGGAAGTCTTTGAAAATTAATAACGTCACATTTGTGATATAACGTCCAGAATGATCATCTCATCAACGAAAGGCCTTGGAGAGTTGTGAGTGGTCTTATTTTGTAGAGGACACTTTACTCTATAATGCACAATATTAAACTCAAAAATAAGAGAAATTTCTAAAGAAGTCTAAAAAAAGAGGGTTTACGTTTCATTTTCTTTGACGGTGCACATTAAGATTCGACAATATATACACTACTGGATAGAGCAAATCTTCCTCTACAAGCTCATACATATCTCGCTTTGGGATCAAATATCATCCCGAAACTTATAGTCACCTTTTAAAGCTTTATATAGGATTGTTAAATGCGTTTAAGTTTTTTCTGAATGTGAGTAACTTGAGATGTATGCCTATGAGCGAATAAATATTTATCTTTTTCAATACTTGTGTTATCAAAACCAAAAGCTTTACATTGTGCGATAAAATGTCACAATTGTCCAATTTTTATTTGCTAATTGAAGTTCAATGATAAACGAAATACATCTGATTATTATATTTTAGTTTCAATACTTTTGTAGATAAGATAGGAACCAATTGTCTTTAATATTTTATTCTTCAATAAATTCAAGAATAAACAGAAGTTTAACAATGAAAAATACATACGAATGATAATCAAATAATTAACTATAGATAATTGACATTAATAAAATAATTATTTCAAATTTTACATTTTGCTTGTTATTTGTGGTTTCGTCTTTGCTTCCAAATAATTGATTAAATAATTATAATGAATACTTGTTGCTCTTTCACTTCTTCAACGTTTACTGAATTATCAATTAAAACAGGTTGTTGTTCTCTGCTTTTCCGATTTGTAATGATATATTCTTGTTGTTCATTACCAAATAAATTTCGTGTTTGAACAGACAAAAATCTTCTTGAACTATAAAAATGGCTATGATTCTGTTAACAAGAAAAAAACTGTTTAGATTGACATGAAAAAACAAATGAATGATATATCGTACGTTTGAGTTTAAAAATAAGTTCTCAAAACACTTTTAGAAATAGTTTATCTCTTGTTAATCTTATGAAAATGTCAAATAACGTATATGTCGTAATAATCGTTTGAAAAAGTTTTGTTTTGATTTATCGTGTAATACTATTGAACAACGACAGCATTTTTTATTCATATTTGTTTTAGTACCAGTAGTCATATGTAACGAATCAATCATGTATGTTGATAACGGTGTAGAAGCAATTGGACGAACACTATTTTTAGGTGTACTCGTAATTTCAATAAATAAATCAAATTGATCTTCATTTTCTGCTAGTAATAATCTAATAAAGGTCGAAAAATCCATATTAATAATAAAATGTATAAAAGTAAAGAGAAAAAAATTCAGTTTTTTCAACAAAAAAATAAAAAATGACACTTACGTTGACTCATCTTTTTGAATGTGTAATGATGTTTCCATCGATGAAATGTAACAATAATTATATGACTATAGATATGAACGTTTTGGTATCTCTATGAGATAATCGTTTCGTTTATAAAATTTTTGTTATTATTTTAAGAGAAAAAAAAATTTCTTCTTAATAGATCAAGCAGATTCTATTAACACGTTTTTGTTTTATTCAAAAATCTCTGACAGTGTACATATGTAAATGACGTGATTTTTCATTGCTTCTCTATGTATGAGTTGTTAATAATCGATGCTCAGTAGGTCTAAAAATCTCAACTTATTATCATTAAAAACATACCGCTTCCAATGATCAAATCAAAAAAAATACATTATGAACATGAAACAGAATGTTAACGAGCATGAGAAGAGGTGAGAAACACTCCATATATATGTAATGTGTACTTATTCGATAAAAACATAAAATACAACGGTTTGATTTTAGATTTTCTAACCTCAATAGATATTCACATATTTAGTTTTGTTTTTAAACCAATACTTACACAATGTTCACACTAATATCTAACTATATTTTAAAATATTCACTTAAATTTGAAACTTTACAGATATATAATATCTTCAAAAACATTGAATTAATAATTTGTTTTTTAATTACTGTATCATAGAATGACAGTGCCAACAAAGTTCACAAATCTATGGCTTCTATATAAAAGTATATTTTATTATGTTGACTGCACTTCTATCTAGAAAAAATTCGACGTAATAAAATTAATTTTTTCAAAGTATAATTAAATATTTGTAATCAGAAATACTAATGAACGACTTCTTTTTTTTTTCTATGCATACTTATACATATTCTCTAATTTTCTATTCGTCACACATGTGTCTATTCAAATGATTGTTCAGCATGATGTCTCTCTTTTATTATATCAGATTCTTGAATATACATGTATACGATATGGATTAAATTACTTCTTTTTTTTTTTTTTTTTTTATGACACAGCATGAGAGAATCGTTTTTACGCAATCAGAATAATGATGATCGTTTAAAGACAAAAAAAAATAAAGAATGTATAAATGTATTTTAAAAAATATTTTCTTAAACTTATTTTTGAAAAGTAGATAGTGGTGGCGAAAAATTGTAGAAGTATAAAAGAGAAATCATTCACTTTTACAAAATAAAAACTTTTTAATAATAGAAAAAAAAGATATTGACATTTGTGTACACTTAACTTCATCAATAAATCTTTTAATCATATAACAAATGTAGTATTTCTACTATAAGTTGATAGTGGACGAATTCGACATGATACATTTGGTTTTAATGTCCATAAATATCTATGATAGAGATCTTGTTTTATTCTATCTAATTCGGTGATATTTTCACTTTTATTCTGTACTACATTTTGTACTTTACGTTTTATTATAGATTTTGATGATGAAGTATATTCAGATAATGGTCGACTTGTAATTTTTTCGAGCATAGTCGCAGGTGTAACGGGAGCATAGCGAGTCGATCGTGGTAAATTAAAAATATGTGCAAAATATTCTGGACCTAGTAGGACTAAATCAGATAGACGATAATCTCTTTTTTGTTCAATATAAGATAATGTGGTACGCGATGAATTTATTCGATTTGATAGACGTGGTGAACTTAAACGTTTAGTTGACGGACTTTGAACGCTTAGACGAGGTGGTGGTATCATTTCTGATATAACATTTTCTGAAGTTTGTTTTATTAATTCATCATTTTCAATAACAGCTATTTCACTTTCTTCTCGAATATTATCTTCTAAAAATTTTGCACTAAATCTTCCTGAACTTCTCATGCGTGTTGTTGTTAGTGCTGCTGTTGCTGCACTTTGCATAGATATTAATGATGGAGAATTGATATTCGTAATACTATTATTGTTATTTGTATTTGTATTTACCGAATTAAGAATATTTGGTATTGTTGTTCGTAAAAGATTAGTTGAATTTCGTCGTCTGTCAAAATTTGATTTTTTCTGTTTTGGTAATGAATCATTACTATTATCACCAAAACGTAATGAATAGGTTGATGATGATCCTATTGTTGATTTTGGTATTTGAATAGCATGACCAGTTTTTGTAACATAAACAGAATTTTCTCCGGGAAATTCAAGTATACAATCTTGAACAACATCTTCTAATGTCTGTTTAAATATATCCGAACATTTTCCATTAAATACTAAAACTTTAACAGGATTATTGTCTGTTGTAGACAACTTTTGTTGTTGTTGTTGATGTTGCTGTTGAGTAGTCTCAGATGAAATGGTTACATCTGGCGGAGAATCAGTAATGGATGAACGTCGTTGTTGTTGTTGGGATAAATTAGCAACACTTTCACGACGTGATTTAGCCAGACTTGATGTACTACACGTACTATTTCGACGAGACGATGGATTTTCCAGTGGTGTAGATAAATGTTCAGAACAAGCTAAAATAATAAATTATACATTTTTATAAAAAATTTACACGTTTGTTAGCAATACTTTCCTAGAGAAACTAATTTGTATTCACTGTTTTTTGAAAATAATTGATTTATCAAATGTTAAAAAGTTCAAAAATTTCAATAAATCCAATAGGATTAATACAAAACTCTCATTTATCACATTTTTTATTCAAAGATTATTTCAGACAAAGAGTAATCTTCAGATTACAATTACATGCACTTACAATATGTGTGCTTATCCAGTAGTTGTTCGTATTAACAACGTAATTAAATACTAAATAAATCTGCCTTTTTTTCCTCCTATCGACGTGTTTTTTAACATAAATATTTTTGAAAATCAGAGTAATACAAAAGAGAAAAATCTTTAATAAAGAAAAATAATCTTCAGTTAAATTGGAGTGGTATAATTGTTTTCTGATTCCAAAAATTAGTTTTTCATAATCAAAGAATCTAATTCTACTATAAACTGATTCATCCTCTTTTTTGTTCAACTCGAAAAACAAAAAAGAACTAATCCAATTCAAATCTATTTGTTTTATTGTCGATTAAAAAGCTTTTTTCTTACTTTTTTCACGCTCTTAATACACGATCTTGAGACTTTTTTTGTGTAATAAAAATTGTCCTATTTCAAATTTCTTCTAATTCATTGCTAGAGAATGTTATCACAATTACTTTTTCAAAATTATTTACATATCTTACAGATTCCTTCGTTCCATTTTCTAGACATTATTATTTCAAATTGATTAACTATATCATCTTATGATAAAGTTATTTTCATTTCATCATGTTATAAATACTTCCGTAACCTACCGAATACGGTATATACAGTACTGGCCAAAAGTATGTATCTTCCTTGAAAAAATGAATCCTACACCTCGCTGTTTGATACGCCTAGTGTAGTGTGCCAACTTAACTTCCCATTGTTTGACTGTATCAAGTCAGTGATTTAGAAAATTAGACATGTTACCATTTTTATCTTTTTAATTGGATGTATCTTCTTGTCCATCCATATAAGGAAAAAATAATAGTCATTCATCATTGGAAAGCTCTTTATTTTCAACTATTTTATTATATCAATGGTGTTTCGAAACTCTCTTTGTTCACAGAGTCTAAATTCGATAAAAAAGACACTGAACTTTATAAATATTGACTTAAGTTCTATATATATTGATAAAAATGATAAAATGTCTACTTTCCTAAATCACTGGCTTGATACAGTCAAATAACGGGATGTTAAGTATTAGGATCAGCATTTGGTTTACACCAAATAGTGAGATATAGGATTGATTCTTTCAAGGAAGATACATACTTTTGGCCAATGCTATCATACTTTTCTTTTTTCATATGTACTGTATATATCAATACACACATTTTCTTTATTAAGTAGTTAACCTTGTGTATTTGTGCGCCGTATTTACCACTATAATCATCAAAAAAAAAAAAAGAAAGAACTGCCAACTGTAAAAGAAAACGTTTCTACTTTTATCGCACGTTCTGTTTTAGTCGAAATTAAGATTCTTTTTTATCAAACAATAAACTACAAAATGTGGTTTAGATATGTGCCATTCAGTGTGTGTGTGAGGAATGAAAGATGTACTCATCTGTTGTGAGTAACATTTTTCATATCTTTTTCTAAATTTGATGATAATTATGTTTTTAAACAAAAAATCAGAATGCTACTATATGAAAAAACTAATAAAATTCATTTATTCGTGTAGAAAATAGTACAAAATAGTTTACTAAAATGAATCATCTATAAATCCTCGAGTTCATCACCGATACACGATTACACTGTTTAATCTGTTCGAAAATTTTTATGATAGTTGGACAGTTTAAAATAAAATGCTATCACTTCATACTAATTTATCTAATTATTTTTCTCCAAAGACCAGATTTTTTTAAAAGAAGAATGAATCCCCATTTCTATGGGAAAATTTTCTCAACTTTTACAGATAATAATGTGATCATTGAAGGTAGATTGTAACAAAACTATGCAAAATCTAATGATTAAATGTATTCTTCTCAAATCTAATTATCTTTTATGTTGTGAATGTTATAATTTGACAAAATCTATTATCCTAAATTTATTTCAACTTCAATTTGTGAGTAAAATAGAGTAGTTCAATGTAAACGTTATCTTATTAAATCAAAATAAATGTATCATATGTAAAATAAAATCCGTATCAACGAAATCAGTTGTTCAACTTACCATCATACTCATTTGAATCATCATTGTTACCATTCGAATCCATTGTCTGAAATCACACAGTATAATATTACAACAATTGTTGATTCTGTTTTATGTTTGACTGATGTTGAATTGTTATATATTTTCTTTTTCTTTGACTGTCACATACTTGATCTCGGATCATATAATTAAAATTACACAATCTTTATTTGAATTTGCTCGCAAAATATATAAAATTGTACGAAACCTAATGAGTGTTTATATTGTAAACATGAACAACTGTATATTTGTTTATCTGTAATTTATAGTTACTGGCTGTATAGAATAATGACATTTTGTAGTTTTTCATTAAACTTCTGCTAATCGGACCCAAAACAGTTGCTAAACACAATAATAAATGTACACAAAATTACTTGAATACGTTTCAATTTTATAAATATTTTACTAGATACTATTTAAACCCTATGCTATTCTAAGAATATCATCTTGTTTAAATCCGATTATATTTGTCTTTCAACGAAAATCAATTTTCTCTCTCTCTCTCACTCTCTTTCTCTCTCGATCATTTGATTACATTAACATAGAAGGATATTTTACTTTCTTTTCAAATGTTTCTTGCAAAAAATAAATAAACAGTATCTAAATTGATTTTAACAAAAAAGTACGTAATATTTTTTATGGAAAAAGTTGCTGCGCCAATTCAGAGCACGCAGTCTATGTCACCATTTGCTACCCATCGATACTTATTCTCTTCTAGTTTTCTCTCAAACCTTTTGAATATAGTAAAAATATCGAAAAAATATCATTCCACTACGATATGCTTGACAAAGACATACAAAGTTAACCAAGTTTAAATGCTCCACTGAGAAAGTTCAACATTGCCGAATTTTTGTAGGAAAAATCGATAAACTTTATTTTTAGCTGACTCGATAGCTTCTAGATGGAAATTTAATAAAATCGTGTATTCTAGCAAAATATCCTTTGTTAAAGGTTGTTAAAACAGCTAACGAGGGAACGTTCTGAGGTGTCCAAAAAATAACCAAAATCTTTTTTATGAGCCATAATTGTGGTCCGTAAATTTTCGATTAAAATGAGACATCTCCCAGCTATACACGACCTTTCTTTGCAAAATTATAGAATTTACAAGCCCTAAATGTTCATTGTAAGTCATCTCAAAGCTACGGAAATAAGAAAAAATTAATTTAGGGCTTTTCTTGTAAATTCTATAACTTTGCAAAGAAAGGTCGTGTATAGCTGGGAGATGTCTCATTTTAATTGGAAATTTGCTGGCCACTATTATGGCTCATAAAAAAGGTTTTGGTTATTATTTAGAGATCTGGAAAAACTGGTTTTCCAAAAAACCGGGCCTTCAAGAGTCATACGCACGAATCCTTTTAGGGTATTTACTTCCTCACTGAGGTCGATCGATCCATGAACAAATCATTGGAATCAGAAGTTGATATCTAAGAACGTTCCCTCGTAAGTTCAGATCTATGCAGGAAAAAATCTGACGGCACTTTTCTTTTCGTCGCAACATGGTACTTAATCAATGAATAGTTTTTGCACAGTATGGATATCACATGAAGTATATAAGGACTTTAAAGCTACTGTCTAAAACACTAGCTTATGGATAATACAAAAAAGAGAGAAAGTAGAGTAAATAAACATATAAAGACAGAGAAACAGCATGACGAAATCTGTTTATGTAGGCTACATTCAGTTCATCAGAAAAAGTCAAATGTACGTTGGTTGTGGAATGATTGTATTTTTTCCGAGTTCATAGTTAAAACTGACTCTCGCGTTTTTCTAATTTATTACTAACATCTGAAATTTATGTTGTCTCTATGATCAATGCTGTACTATCGTATTTAAAAGTAAATAAAGCGTAACAGGTGATCCAGAATAAATCAATCATTTAGTATTTTCGCTTAGTAGTATTCATATCTCAGTTGAATTTTATCCTCTACGCCGTATTGTTTTCTTAAAAGATGCGCTATGAAATTCTCTACAAAAAAACACATTCTTTTATATACTGTAAAAATAAAAGAATATAGAAGAAAGACTGCGAAACTTCAGTCTCGATCACTCTGCAACTCAAAAGACAAGGAAAACAAAGTTATGCTGTCTTTTTCGCCGAGATCGAGGAAAAGAAGAGAAAATATTGAACTTTGTACAGATGTAATAGAAGAATTATTTTACTTTAAGATAAAACAAATAAACAAACACATAAACAAACTCAGAACTGCACGTGGAAAACGTTGATTTCAAGATATCGATAAAAGATGCACGTGCTGCACGTGCTCACCCCTCGCGGTCTTTATTCTTTTGTCTTTACAGTATATAAACGAATGTGTAATATATTTTTTGTAGAGGATTTCACAGCGCATCTTTTAAGAAAACAATAAAACGTAGGGAATATGATCCAACTGAGATATGAGCAAAATACTAAGTGATTGATTTATTCTGAAGCATCTGTTATAATTAAAAGAATCACCTAACCACTTCAAGGTGCGTATGTTCTCAAAATTTTAAACTTTTTAGAATTTGAGCTGAATAGAATAGAAATACCTACTAAAATTTACTATCGTTTGCAAAAAGTAACATTCATACTGAGATATTAAGAAAATTAGATATAAAAGAGTTTTTGTTAATATTAGATGTTCACTACATTGATATATTAATGAACAGCTATCAGTTGAATACCATCCAGCGCTAGATATCAGTACTCTCTTTTTGAATGACTAATAAACTATATGATGTTGATTGAAAGACGCTTGGCTAAACAAATATTCGAATCTTATTTAACCCTTTGGCTGCAGATGACGCAAATATGCGTCACATAAACATGCATATTTATAAAAAATTTTAATAAACAGTAAATACACATTAATTTATGATCAAGTATACAGCAAAATAGGAATTTTAATTTTTTTCAAAAATAACTTCGCAGCCAAAGGGTTAAAATCGATAAAAATGATGACTTATGATGATAGGTCATACTCAACGTTTTCTATTCCTGAAATAATATACATTAAAAATAATCAACAAGTCGACATCTGTAGAGTTTTTGTTAATATGATGGAACTATTCAACACTTTCATGTACATAAAAGCAACTTTTAAAAAAAATATATGTTGTAAATTGTACGCCATTGAACCATGATATCAATCACAATAACAAATGCCAACAATTACAGAAGGTGTTATTCTTCATAAAACACTTAAAAAAGATTATGAAAAATGTATTACCGTTGCCAGTCGGCAGTGAAAAAATTAGGAAAGCATAATGTATCATACATAGGGTTTTGTTTTTATCAGATGCCATGAATAAGAATTCTTATAATGAAATTTTGCATACGATAAAAATGAATCAAAAATTATGCGATCAATTGAACGAATGATAATTGAAAAATGCAAAGAAATTATACGATATGGCCAACAAACATTACAATTAAAAGATATTTCACTGTCAAGAATGGTTAAAATATTGTGATTTTGCATAAGCTATGACATAAACACGCAGAATGTGAGATACAGCTACAATTTATCTTTATATTTTTGTGTACTAGAGTTTGTCAGAATCTTTTCTGTTTATATTAGAAAAAAGATATGTGTGTGTGTTAACAGCATAAATAAAGATACTAGCGACTCACTACAATAATGGTGAAAAAAGCACTGAGAGCAAATAATAAAATGTGCGTTTAACAAAAAAAAAAATAGTACACGCGAATGATTTTCCTAATTGAAATAAGCACAGAAAAAAAAATAACCAAGAGAAAAATGGTAATAAAAATTCATATTACGTGCGCAAAGAGATGTAAAAGAAAAGAGACAGCAAAGTCAAGTTTAAAAAGAAAAGCTAACAGAAAAAAAAACAACATCAAACCATAAAAAATGCGGAAATGAACGAACTGTTCTTCTAACAGAAGACAAGTGGTTTCTTCTGAATAACGAATGATTGAGGACGGAGCAATACATGTAAAAAGAAAGTAAATCAATCATTTGTAACAATGGGATGTACAGTAACAGACTGTCTAATTTCTTCGAGAATACTTTCAGCACCCAATTGACTAAGTCTAACAGCCAAATTTGTACCGCACAATTCCGCATTTTCCAATATTGTTTCATCGATATCGAGACAACAAACATGTGCAAAATGACGATAAAGGGGTTCTTTAATAAGCGCTTTTTTACTCGTAGGAAATCCACTTACATCATCCTCTTCGCTTGTACGTTTTCTTTTTAAGTTAGGGACTAAATCTTCTCCCTCTGTTGGTACATCTAAAGTTTTATTCTCGATAATTGGTACATCGTCTTTTTGCACAAAAAATTTGATATTTCCACGTAAACTATTTTTTGATATAGTTAAATCAGAATCAACAATGCGATCTTTAACAAATTTTGTTCCATCTAAATTCAATAATATGCCATCGATGATCAGCTCTTTTCCATCATATTGCGTTCGAACAGCATTCGGTACACTGCAGCCGCCGCCGATCCGTCGTAAAAACGAACGTTCAGCAATGCAACGAATAACAGACGGGGCGTGATTTAATACAGACAACATTTTTATCGTGTCATTATCATCGTGACGACATTCAATGCCCAATGCGCCTTGACCTATCGCATACAAAACGATATCGGGCTCAATTATCTAAATACACAAAACAAAACCAATCACACCATCACGAAATACTCCTCTTTACTTCGAGTGTAACAGCAAGTGAACATTTTCCACACAAGAGTTACACTATCAGGCAAAATCAACTTATTTAAATGAAAATGGCTGGATAACCATGTCTGAACTCACCTCACTAATTCGATCTGTCCAGTTCAGTCGTTGTAATCCAGCGACAGCCGCTATCATGGCATCATAGCCCAATGTTTTGTCTGAAAGTTTTTCATATCTTGTATTCATATTACCACGAATATTTTTATATTGAAATTTTGGATAAGCTAATTTCAACTGAGCAATACGACGTGTAGAGCTCGTTCCAATAACACTAAACCACACAGAGAGGATGATCATGAAATTCACTTTTCATTCCTATTCATACTCACCTTTCATCAGGTAACTCATTTAACGATTTCTCTGTACGCCATGGTGCAATGACAACTGCATCTCTCGGATCAGCACGATCGAGAATGGCACCAATAATCATATTCGGGGGTAAAACAGTTGACGGAACATCTTTCAACGAATGAACAACAAAATCAATGCTGTTTTTTTCTAGTTCAATTTCGAGTTCTTTTGTGAATAAACCTGAAATACAAAATATTAGAATACAACAGAACTTCTGTACGACAGTTTTGCTCACCTTTATCGCCGATATTGGCCAATGGATCCTGTAAATTTTTATCGCCAATTGTTTTTATTCTGACAACTTCATAATCAATAGTGGGGTAAAACTTTTTCAAATTTTCAATGACACTAAAATACAAAGTTTATATTAATCATAGTAAAAATACCTAAAGCGTAAAACTATATGAAAAAAGAACAGATATATGCACATGGATTATATACCTTTCTGTTTGTACAAGTGCTAGAACTGATTGGCGCGTGCCAACAGTATATTTGGTTCGCTGTGGTACATAATGCATCCTTGGTCAAATCTATTTCGTCATTATCAAAGCTCTAATCAAGCTCACGTACATATACACGCACATACACTAACAACTAAATGCAAACTATCTAAAATCAAAGAAAAAATTCCATTTTCAAAGAGTAAAGATATCGATAATGTTAGACAGAAAATATCTAAATACATAACACGTATTAAAAGTCATATCGTTTCCAAAGTCTAAAGAGTATACTTAGACAGAGAAGTCAATTTAATTTCAGCTAAACTGAGCATAGTAATCACGAATCTAATGATTCTTGGATAAAATGCGTCCTAAGACATAAAAAAATCTTGCGACGATACGCAATTTCAAGGAATTTGATTCAAATGTTCAGATATATCTTTTTTAATCACTACTGTAAGATCAATTGCTGGAACAATTAATCGACAAACAACACAAATATCAAGACTGTTGACAAATCAAAGTAATACAACGACGAATCAGTATCACACTTCAATTTTTCAAATATAACAAAAACAATTTTACTAAATTGTTTAACAAACATCCTTTTCTGAAATCGTCTTCGAGAGAGGTAATGTTTACTCTAGAAAAAAAAGCACACAAATGATTTCACAATAAATGTGCATGAGCCATCAAATACCGAAAGTTTGTACAACAAAGTTGTTTTCGTATTTTATAGTAAGTCAAAGTAAATGTGATTGTCTTACTTCCTCAAGAATACACGATGCACCTTTCTGATTAAGCTTGATAGCTCATTTTATTACACAAAACTCGGAATTTTTTAATACTGTTTCATCAATATTAAGACAACAAACATGCAAAAACTGATTGTATAGACCTGCTGTTGGGCTAGGTTTTCTTTGAATTGTCGATAATTTCCTCGATTTCTCATCATTAACATTATCAACTTCTTCCTCATTAGTATCATCATTTGAATGTTTACGTTTTAAACTTAAACATCTTTTATCAATATGAAGTCGGCCTGTTGTCAAAACATTGTCATCATTATTTGTTAACAGAGAATCACTTCCTTTTCTTGAGACCGTCTTGTTTATTTCTAATTTATTTCGGAATAAATAATGCGATCTTTAACAAATTTTGTTCCGTCTAAATTCAATAATATGCCATCGATGATCAGCTCTTTTCCATCGTATTGCGTTCGAACAGCATTCGGTACACTGTAACCGCCGCCGATCCGTCGTAAAAACGAACGTTCAGCAATGCAACGAATAAGTTTTTATTCTGACAACTTCATAATCAATAGTGGGGTAAAACTTTTTCAAATTTTCAATGACACTAAAATACAAAGTTTATGTTAATCATAGTAAAAATACCTAAAGCGTAAAACTATATGAAAAAAGAACAGATATATGCACATGGATTATATACCTTTCTGTTTGTACAAGTGCTAGAACTGATTGGCGCGTGCCAACAGTATATTT
>CAJNOQ010004745.1:0-16808 GCA_905250885.1 Didymodactylos carnosus | reverse complement strand
TTTCTTTTGTTCGTTCACGACGCGCAACAGCTTGATCACTTAACATTTTCGATCGTTGTACTTCTGCTTTCTTCTTGTGAATAAATTCCATTAGTACACGTTTGTTTTTAAATACATTACCCTTGCATTTTAAATAGAGTTCATGATATCTAAATTAGAAAAGTAAATGTAATTACGATTGATATTGATGTATGATACATACAAATGGCGGTCAATCTTTTTTGCAGCACGATATTTTTTTAGTAAACGACGTAGTACACGCATACGACGCATCCATAACACCTAGAAATAGAAACAATTATAAAATGTTTCAGAGAAACGCTTAAAGATGAACTTTTTCAAATAAACAATAAAGATGAGTAGCTTAAGCATTTTTCAAGACCATACACATAGTTAATTCAGTTCTACTTAACTCAAGTTTATCGCTAAGGCAGCATACAGAAATTTATTTACAAATACACTGAACTCAATTAGCACCGTAACCAAATCTGTATTTGATTTAAAACTTGTCTATATGAAAGAAAAGAGAACCGACTATAAAACTTACTTTCGTCGGCATACGGGCATTTGCAGTACCCTTTCGTTTACCATGACCCATGTGACGACCTTTACGTCTTGCTTCATTATTTTTTCTTGTACGAAATCGTGAATGTACAGCAACTGGTTTTTTGATGATTAAACCATCTTTAATTAATTTTCGTACACTTTGACCTACAAAATCAACACAGAACAACACAATTAATTCTTTTCGAGATAGCAATGCAAATGTGATGTTTTAGCATGGATATCTTAAAGTTACTATTAGATGTGTTAGTACACTGCCATGGGCACAATTGCACATATGAAGTGGTAAATGCATATAATACACATACTATATCTTACATCTCTCCAGTATATCAAACTTAGTAGGATTCACAACTTGTTTTTCTAATTACGTACGTGTATTTGCATTCGATATTTCGTTTGCTTCGTTTGGATCAAGCCAAATTTTTTTGTTACCACATTTGAGAATTGATGAGGCAAGTCGTTTCTGCACTCGAAGAGAACTATAAGTAATAAAAAGAAGAACCATTTGTTATACTGAGAAATTGTTACATATGATATTGTTCATCCTGTCTTATACATGGGAATTACAATCTAAATTTATCTCGGTAATATTTCATAATACATGTTCAAAGTCATCAGATACAAAAAAAATCATCTCGCTCATGTTTTACAGCGCACGTCATAACTTTCTAAGCACATAGATCAACTTCATTTTTGACTCGTATCTACAAGAAATGAGTCACTAATTCGATGGCCACTAAAAAGATGATTTCAGTTGAAGACCATGGTTTCAATCGGCTTCCAGTGAACCTTCTTAAAATTCTGAAGATGTCCTCGTAGTTTGTTACTATGAGGCTGGAGAGCAATTTAAAATTTAGAGATGAATGGTCACCGATCCATATTTATCGATCATTCGATCACGGGTAATCTTTACAAAACTCGACTTGAAGTCACTATGAACAGTTGATTCAGCAAAATCAAACACGTTTAAAGAAGTAGAATCATCAGATTGCGATAATTACCTCATCTTTAACCAAAGAACGTTCAACTATATAGATGATGTTTAGTAAATAGCGCAGTTTCATAATAATTTCATACGAAGGTAAATAAAATCAATGGATTTTTAGTAACAGAATTGGTAAATTCTGGATCGGCACCTTAATAATGAGGACTTTTCTTCTTTAATTTCGAATACAAGCCAAAAACATATATTAAATTGAAGAAATAAACTGAGTTAATTAATACGATTTGGAAAAAATATCTTTTTCCACAGATTTTTCAGTTTTTTGATTATACTTTTCCTTCATTGGTTCTAAATTCTTCCGCTCCTGGACGATTTGTCACGTGCCAAACCATACATACAGAACAGGAAAAAACGACATGCATACTACTATGGCGCACCTACTTTGTACTGTTTGACATACCAATAATGATTCCGTATTTCTTATCTTTATTTATTAAATTTTGTATACTCATACGTTATAAACCTCAATTATTTTTGTTGTTGTTTCGATTTTCATACAATATTTTACTACTTATGTATTCAAATATCTATGTTTCTTCATTATTTCAGATCATCATTATGACAACAAAAGCTGAAGACAATATTAGCTTAGTACTTCACAAGATCGATGATCTCCGTTTAGTACGTTTTTACCCCAAAACAATCGACATTTTCCGAAATATAACTGTATTCATAATTTAGGAATCCACACCTATCCATGAACCAAAAGATGGGGGTTAGTTCAAAATAAATAACTCATTCATCAAATATGTCATTAATTCTGTTTTTTAGAAGTACTAATTGAAATGCAAGCTGTTGGTATCTGCGGAAGCGATGTTCACTATTGGAAGAGAGGTTGTATTGGAGATTTTGTTGTACGAGCTCCAATGATACTAGGCCATGAAAGTGCAGGAAAAGTTGTCAAATTAGGCCCGAATGTGAAACATTTGAAAGAAGGTAACTCTGCTACTTTCAAGTAAAGCAATTTTTAGACCAAATAACTTTATGAATCTTCGATACACTATTGTATTTTGTCGTCTGTCTATAGGTGATCGTGTCACAATTGAACCTGGTGTTCCGTGCAGACGATGTGATTTTTGTAAATCTGGTCGATACAATCTTTGTGCTGATGTCCAGTTTTTAGCGACCCCACCAGTTCACGGAAGCATCTCGAAATATCATACACACGCAGCTGATTTCTGTTTCAAGTAAGTCGCTAGTTAAATTTTAATCATGTATACAAACAAGAATATTTCATCCTTTTCATTTCGTTAACTTAGATTGCCTGATCATGTTTCCTATGAAGAAGGAGCGTTTTGTGAACCTTTAGGAGTTGGAGTTCATGCTTGTCGACGAGCGGGCGTAACAGTTGGATCAAAAGTTTTTATTACTGGTGCTGGTAAGCTATTTATTTCAACTTTAATTTCATATTAATGCAACAAAGGATTGTAATTAAAATAGGTCCCATCGGTTTGGTTTCTATGTTGGCGGCAAAAGCCATGGGTGCTGATATAGTTGTAATGACTGGTAACACAAACTTGTAAAGACTAATAGATGACCTATGAAATCACTCATTTCTTTTTCTTTAGATATAAGTCAATCACGTCTGGATTTTGCAAAAAGTATGGGTGCTGATTCGGTATTTCTAGCTGATAATGATCCACAAAAAACAGCAAAAATTATTGAACAGAAGTTTGGTTGTATGCCAAATATCTCAATCGAATGTACTGGTGCAGAGTCGTGTATTCAAAGTGTAATCTATGTAAGATCAATTTTGATCATTTTTTACTATCAAATATTGTGTATTCTCGTATTGTTTTTCTCCAGGGAACAGCATCTGGAGGTGTTATTGTGTATGTATTTCATTGGACACTAAGTTAGTTTATTGCTAAGTATTTTGTTTTTCGAAAATTAGTCTAGTTGGTTTGGGAAAACCTTTGGCTCAACTACCTGTCGTAAATGCGGCAGTGAGAGAAGTTGATATTCGTGGTGTATTCCGTTATGTTAACTGGTAAGTTGTGCAACACTATTGATAATTCATTTAGTATTGAGTATTATTTTATTAAATAGCTATCCGGCTGCCTTGAGTTTAATAGCTAGCGGTCGAATTCAAGTGAAACCATTAATCACGCATCGTTTCGATTTACAAGAAGCAGTTAAAGCGTAAGTTAGCGTTCATCCTGATGAAATGTGTAAAATGAACTTGTTTCTTTTCGTCAAGATTCGAAATGGCTGAATCTGGAGAAGCAATCAAAGTTATGATCCATTGTGGACGTGATGCTAAAGACTAAATGGAATTTTTGAAATTCAGATGGGATTTTTAGACGATAGTGGCTATTATTTATTTTTTATTTATTAAAGAATGTTAGCAGTTAGAATTGTACTTTTATTCTTTGCATAGTTATTTCTTTTTCGATCGTGATTTTTTAAATTTTTATTTGATTGATTAACTTAAATGGGTACTGATCGGTGAATGTTCTGATAGATACGTTTTGCTTATTATACTATTTTCATGCTCAAAACAATTAAAAGAATAAACACACCATAAGTCATTATTCAACTAACTATATACCACAAATAGTTTTCCTCTTTGAATAAAGTACATTCATTTAAAGTACTTTTATAACGTAACACAAAAATAACATAGTGTTCGATTATGGACTTGGCATTTTTAGTCTAAAAAAGCGAAGAAATTTTTTTTTCCATTGACATATTTCGATGCTAATACCACAGATTAAGAATGATATCAATAATAACTGTATATTTAAAAAATAATGTTTTAGTACATCAAATATTATTTTATTACTTTAAATTTTCGTTCACTGGTCTATACTCAACGGTAATTTACTCTTTTTGTTCACTTGATAAACGGTTCTGTAGTTGGATAAATAAACATAAGTTCTGCAAGTTATTTTTCATCACTATTTCACGTCTAAACAAATCGAAATTGATAAATATAGGTTTCTCATAGCACTGTTTGATTAAATATATACGTTACTAATATGAGGTGTTGTTTAACGATCACGGGCAATTTAATTATTGTCAGTTTTTCTTCCCTTGTTTCATCCGATGCATTGTTTTAAGGGCTTCGTTTAACATTATAACATGATGAAAAATCAGAATTTAACAATTTTATAGAAAAAAAAGATCACATGAAAATATTCACTCAAAAGTTATAAAACTAGTTTCGAAACAAAAAAATGAATACACAAGAAGAGACATGAAAATACATAACAAAAACAACACATTTTTTCTTGAATAAAAATCAAGATTATAACAACAAGTAATAACGACTAGTTAAGCCATTTAAACAAACACAAAAAGAGTAACAAAATAAGAAAACATATACAAAAGATTTTCTAAGTTGAAAAGTTACCAACTGTTGGTTGGGAAGGTTGAAAATGAGAGACGAGTTCAAGTACTGTTGGATAAATCGAACATTCATCTAAAGGAAGAAAAAAATTGTCATAAAATTTTCACTATAGATAAATAATGTGACAACTAGATGACGTACGTTTCATACTCAATGGTTGTTTAATTCCTTCGATTAATTGGCTAACATCAAGAAGTTTATGTTCAACGTACATCGAAACTTTAGTTCTATCCCATACAGATGTTAAATTTGCTTGTAAATCATATTGTAATGGAATAATATATGGTGTAGAATTCGGTATTTGCATTTCAGTACGAGGGGTAAGCTGAAACTAGTCAAAAAGAGATTAAAAGACAAGGATTTCGCTTAGGGATAAATGAGAGAAGGGAACTACTCCTTCATTAAAAAAAAATTATTTTAGAAAACATTGAGTTACTCAAAGATGAGAGCTCAAGATGTGTACGGGTACCGTTTTCGTACCCGTACCCGGCCCGACCCGACCCGAGAACGTTTTGCCTGTACCCGACCCGTACCCGACTTATACCTAAAAATTTTCTTATTTTTGTTTTCCAGCTAAAAACTTTCGTTTTTCGGTTGAAGATGTCAAATTATCAGTATGTTCTCAAGTAATTCTTTTTTAAACCGTCATGTATTTTAGCTAAACTTCTGTATTTTTCACTAAAATTTTGTAGGTTTTCCACTAGAATCTTCCGGTTTTCGGATAAATTAAGAAAAAATAGAACCCGTACCCTTAACTGCTCTACCCGTACCACACCCGTACCCGACAACTTCGTACCCATACCTAACCTTCGAGTCGGGTCGGGTTACACATCTCTTCTAATGAGAGCTCAGATAGACAGTAAGAGTATATCCATTTCATAATAGAGTGTCCGTTTAATCTACTCAGATCAATTACTCAAGTATGATAAACCACTGTAGTTTACTGAACTAAAGCCGTTTAACAACTAAAGCGTTTAGGTCTATTTTAACAGTTTCCCCTAGTAAAAATTCTAGACACTTCTTAAAATTAACTTACTAAGATTTTATCCTTTAAGATTTTGATAAGATTTAATGACTCTACTTTCATTCATCCTTTTGTTTTGCTTGCATTCATCTATATAAATAATACCGAAACTATGACTGATTTTACGGTTATTTTTCTTCCAGACTCTGCTAGTACTTGGTCTCTCGAAAGCGTTCAACAACTTTTTAGAGAGTGTACATGTAGGTCAAGGTCCATGGTCGGACACCCGAAAATAAGAAATTTGTCTTCATTCTTCGACACTGTTCAACTGCTGCTTTGAATACTACGGATTAAAAATTCTCAGCCAACTTCGAATGAATACTATTAAAAAAACGTCATCGTTTTTACTATTAAAATCCTAACAGATTCTTATCCAATTTTGGAAAAATCTTAGACAGTATAATCTGATAAGATTTTACTAAGATCTTGGAAAAATCTTAGAATTTTCGAGTCTCACGACCTTAGTAAGATTCGAATAAGTTTCTGACTAGGGTATCTTAATTGGAATAAGCATGTCACGTACATTCATAATAAATGTAGCAAAATTTTATTTCTAATGTGCCAACACAAATAACTTTTTCAAATGTATGCGTGACATGTATTTTTAAGATTACTTTTGGTTTGAATCACGGGATCAGGATATTCAAGAAATTCACTGTCTCGCCTAAACTACTGAGAATTAAGTTCATCCTTAACTCCTATTTTGAAGAGGACACTTGGGATTATCTAACCATGAAGAAAACCCAAAATGTTAGCATTTCATTTTTCTGAAAACTCGCACGATTCTATTTATCTTCGTTTTGTAGTCATTCAAAAAAACATCCGAACCACTCTATTATGAAATGGATAGTAATTAGCTACTGTGAATATGCATGCTGCTGAGTAAATCGATTTTTCTGAGCACTGTAAAGAAGCGAGTAACTATTACCATTTGAGAGTAAAGCAAGAAGAGAAGAAGAAGACTTTGAGTATTTATTATATTTTGAGTACTAAAAGCTCTGTTGAGTAACTATAGTTGTTTATTATACTTGAGTAATGATTTGAGTAAGTTATACAGAGGAAGAATGGGCTGTTCAGTTCAATGTAAAAGAATTCCAAACAACTGCAAAAAAAAAGAGTCAAAGAATTGCTTAGACAGTGAATAAATAGCGCTTCATGTCTATTCAACTAATAACAAAGATAGCTATTCAGTGCTATTTCACATATAAAAAAACTAAGAAACAAACTGGATACTCATGCTCTGAAGACAACATTGAAATATGTAATGTCAAAACCAAAAGTACCCGATGTCAATGTTAATTAGATCGTCGCAATTTTTTTCCGATTTCAGGACAAGCGAAATTATGTAATGTCAGACTATATACTAATAAGCAGTCAAAGTCTAATTGTTTTATCTTTGGAACTTTGTAGAATCTTTAAAGTAGAATAAGGAAAAGATTTGATAGTGGTATGAAGTGGTACTAAGTTCTCATCTCTGTCATATACAGCACAATTAAACAAAATTACATAATTATTCACTAAAATCCTCCATTTCTATTCTACAACAGTTATATACAAAAACATAACACAAAAAACATAACAAAAAAAAATGACTACTAGTAGCATCGAGTTGATTGCACAACTTCAATCGTTGTACAAAATATAGACAAAGAACAGTGAATTTAGTTTTGTAGTTTACTGCAAAACTAAGTTCAATCTTCAATGTTTTTTTTCAATGTTCGAATCTCTATTCGTATAAAATTGATTTTGTGTTTTTAGATAGTTTTAGTTTAGAATACTATAATGGAATATTTTTCTGTTTGTATTCTGACAGAATAAAGCTTATATCAAGAGTTATATCGAACAACGTAGGATAACATTAGCGAACATTACATAGATTAAGAATTTATAAACACACTCACCACAAAGATGTAGACATGTCGATTTGTTCCACAACCTATTGATGGACTGGCACTGCTATTGAAACCATAACCACTTGGAACAGTCAAACACCAACGTACACGCCACAAATGTTGAGGATCGGCATTCTTAACCAATTATTAAAGTGTCAATGAGTATATTCATTTTCTTAATTTTAGAATTTTTATACCTTTTCAAGTCTTATGATTTTAATTAGATCTTTCAATACCTTTGGCTGGATAAATGTAAACAATTTATGTAGTGTTCCGGCAACTGTTCCACGATTTGTTGCTGAATGTAATGATAATAAATCAATTGCCATTGGTAATGGATGTAAACCAAAAAAACGTTCATTGAAAAACGCATCTAATATTTGTAATTCATCATATAACCATAAATGTTGTTGTTGAGATACAGTTTGTGACTGCTCAATAGATAAAAATCTAATTCTGTATGAACCTAAAACGTACACTTTTAGTTTTAAACATTAACTGCTTAAATGTATTCATACCAGATATTTTATCAAATAGAAACTGTAATTGTAGTGCTAGATGTTCCATTCTGTATGTATCTGGTTCATTATTCACGGCACGAACCTAGCAGAGAAAAACAGATAACAATCTTCTCTTTTAGTCTACGATATTTCATTTAATGAACCTACCGTTATATTATTTTGATCAAATGGCTCAGCTACAGCGCGTGCAAATTGTTTTACAATTGTTGATGATGCAAGAAAGAATTCTAATTTTGACCATTGTCGTGAATCAGCGGTATGAAGCATTTTAAAAAATGTTTGCTGAGATAAATAAACTGGAAATGTTGGTTGTGAAAGATGACGGTTATAGCTGTTGATTAATGTGGATGTGATAAACGGTAGTTTACCTTAAATACAGAGAAATAAGAATTAAATCATTTTACAATATTTAAGAGTGATTATGAATTATTAGTACCAGAATCGTTCATATCCTCGCGTGCTTGAGCTAGCATAGAAGCGTTATTATTGTTAATAGTAATAGTAGTAGCCGAAGAAACAGATGGAATAGTCATGCCTGGTGTGCCCGGTGATGGACCAATAAACGATCCTGGAAAAGTATTCCCATGTTGTCGCTGAGATGCCGGACTTGATATTGAAAATGGTATTTCACCTAGATTCGTTAGACAAAATTATATGTAGTGTGATCATTTGAATGGAATATAATAATTACCGTAGAGATTTGCCGGTGATGGTGTTGCAATATTCATACTGCCACTCATTGGTGATGGAGGACCAATACCACTCATCAGTGGTGATAGTGTACCAATTGTTTGAAAATTAGGACTAGGCGCAATAAGCGATATCGGTGGGGAACCTGGTTGAAGTTGTTGATTAATGTTAACAGGTGTTAATGGATTCATCGATGATGTCATAGTTGCAGAAAGACCTGTCATGTTTCCATACAACTGTTGAGAAGATGAAGGTGTTGAGAAGGGTGGAAGTAATGGTTTATGTCTAAAATAATTGAAAAAAACTTGGCTTTACGATTGATTGACAATGTTTATTGGAGTATGTACATTGTAGATGAAGATGCTGAAAAAATGCCTGCATCAGTGAGGAAATCACGATTACAAGACTGTTCGGTTATCTGATCACATTCGTCTATTAAACCGGTATCATCCATATATTCTGCCAAAAATTCCTGTTTAAATGGAGAAAAAAATATAGTCATTGAATGATGAGAGATGAAGGATAATACCATACTTTTAAATGTGGTATGGGATTAAAATCGGATGATGCACTGTTTAATTGTGTATTATAGTATCCATCACGAACAAGTATAAGATTTGCACCACATATTTGAATGTCTAATACAAAATAATTCCAAAAATATAAACGCCATCTTCTGTCAGTATAGGGTACAAATGCTAATATGGATTGTGCGGTACCACCCTACAAAAAACATTTTTAACAACCAGTAAACACCCACAGGATCTTTTTCTCATTTATGGCATTATAATGCGCCTGTCGTAATGTCTTGTAATGTGTTAGGTTTTTTATTGTGTTACAGTGCGATAAATTTAGAAAAAACATGTCTTTAATACATGTAACGCATTAGCGTAACGCGTTACGTGGAAAAAATTGCCAATAAATTGAAATTACAGTGTTATAATACATTTTTATCAACGACTTTCTCATATTTTATAACGTTACAACGCTCTAAATTTGACTAACGTGTTGATATTTTGTATACTGTTACAAGGCGTTACTAAATTCCTATCGCATTATAACGCGTTACAGGTTAATGTATTATACCGCTATAATACCTAACAAGTTATAACGTTATAAATTTATGGCATTGCAATGCATTAACTGTTCAGGCGTTGTGACGCTATACGCGATAGTAATAATAGGTGTGGTGTGCGACTTTATCTCCTAAGTCTCAAGTCAGTAACGTATATGACTGATATAGTTGAGGTAATTTTTCCCGGACCAACTTTTCGAGAGGAATCGATTGACAGTCTCAGAGTTTTATGGAAATGTATCTTTTACGAGAAAACCATGTATTCTCGTTTTGCATATTGTCTAACTCGTTATAACGCATAAATATCTAATGTGTTACACCGCGTTCGATTTTCTTGTCTCATTGCAATGAGATAGAACAGAATAATGCATTGCAATCTATTAGATATTAACTCGTTACAATACCATATGTATTATTTAATGAGTTATAACTCTATAAAAGATTTTTCCAAATTTATGGCGTTATAATTGGATAAAACATCTAAGGTATTATAACGCATTATATTGAAGTAAAAAATCCAAACGCGTTATAATACATTAGAATCTAACGTATTATAAGGCGATAGAGAAATCTAATGGCTTTATAACGAGATAAAAAATTCAAACGCATTAAAATGCTATAAATTTATAGAGTTGTAATGGAATGGAAATTTTTATTCAGTTACAATGCCATAAATTCCTGAAAAATAACTTTGCAGCGCGTTATAACACGACGGACTACGTCTGTCGCGTTGTAATGAGATAAATCTATAGCGTTGTAATATCATAATTTAAGAAATAGCATGTTTTATAGCGTTATAACGCTATAAATAGGGAAAACAGATCCTGTGGTCATCACATTAAAAAATAGCATGTACATACATGGCCAGCTAAAATGATCGGTCTGTTGAATGAATCGAGTCGACATATTGATGCGACTGGAAACACAGTCATATGAAGAATCTAAGAAGAAAAAGACGCATACTATTTAATTTCTAGTTTTTCGAAATTAGATATACATCAGTTATTGTTATTCGTCGGTTAACTATAATCATGGAAACTGTAAAACTATAATTGCTCATACCGAACTGATCCTGATCATGATTGTCAAAAAAAATTTTTCAGGAAAAGAAAAAAGTCAATTTGAGTATTTGCAATAGACAGAAGTTTAGAGGATGTTCATTAAATCGGAATGAATTATTAAGAACGACTATATTAGGGCGAAAGTCTTAAATGTCTTTTTTATGTTAGAGTACAATGTTCACATTTAGGCGTTGTTCCGATTATACAAATCATTTCAGCTTATGTAATTCACTTCTGCTCTTTTTTATACATGTCACTGACGCCTAAATACGAACATCGTGCTCAGAAAGACTTTCGCGCCCTACTATAGTCGTTCTTAATAACTCATTCCGATTCAATGTACATTGCCCACAATTATGTCTATTCCAAATATTCAAATTGTGTTTGTTCTTTTCCTAAAAAAAAATAAATTTTTTTCACAACTACGATCAGGGCCGTAGCCAGGATTTTTGCGAAAGGGGATCGACTTTTTTGCCTTCAGAGATAGTGTGAAGTCTTTGTCAACTAGCAACTTTTTCTGACGGGATTCAGTGGAAAAAAATCATTTTTTCAAAAGTCAAGGGGGGGAATCCCCCCTCCCTCTGGCTACAGCCCTGACTACGACTAGCTTCGGTTATAAGCAGTTATAATTTACAGTTAACTGTAACTGTTGCATATCTATTCGAAATTATATCTTACTTGAATGAGTTTTTTAAAGGAACGTTTTTGATTCAAATATGGCAGAAGTTTTGTATTCAATACTTGATGTGTATTTGATAATAATGTATTTGTATTATTAATAAAACGCAATTCAAAACTACCCGTATTACTATTTTCTTGAACATTTTGACTTGACATACTGTTATAAGATACGCAAACCTATAAAATGATGACAAGAAAAATTCTCATATGTTACTCTCATGTGTTAATTTAAACAAAATAAATACTTACTCCAAATAAAAAATTGGGTCCATAATTGATTATACATTTAAAAAAATTAAAATAAGATAGTTCGGATATTGAACGAAGATATCTAGACTCTAAACAATGTGACTTTTATTAGACTTGAGAAAAAAAGATTTAAAAAAGTCAAACCTTGTAATGACATGAAATAATTTTCAAATAAATTAGTTAATTCAAATGCTGAACGCAATTCATTACGTATGTGATCAACAACTTTTGAATAGGCTTTCGATGATATATGTGTACACATCACAGTCGTGTTACAGGGTGCTGAAACAAAAAAAAAAAACAATTAGAAATTTATCTGTCTTTTTTCTTCTTCTTCTTCTTCTTCTAGTCTAGAAAGACAACATTTATTGTTTTTACTTTTAACAATAACTTATCATGTTTTTTGAATTTTTTTTCTTCTCGTACTAACCCTAAAACGTATGAAGGTACGTAAATTCTTACTTTTTATATTTGAATTTTCAAAATAATCTTCATTCATTTTTAACTTAAAAATAAATAAAAATGTTCACATTTATTTGATCATATATAATAGTATTATACGTACGTGTACAATCCAGAATCGTTCAATATTTTGTTTTGAATTAATAATAGTGTCACGTAACGTATATGTTAAACGAATTGTACAAGTCTGTAAACGTGGCCAAAAACATTCTGATATATAGCCGAGTAATTCTTGATTCAATAATGGATCTTCTTGATTAGATAAACTTTAAATGAAGAGAGAGAGAGAAATATTTAAGATAATATATAAAATAAAGAACTTACCGGACAATATCTATACAAGGAATACCTGTCCATGGACTATACGTGATACCTCTACAAATGACTTTCTTTCGGAGAAGCTAAAAAATAAATAATAATAAATTGATTTTAATTTTAAAATATTAATTAATTGATTAATTCTAACATACTTCATCTTTAAGGAATGTAAATGTTAACATTTCATCATAATAATTAACAAGCTTTAATAATAACTTTAACGAAATGATGGATGTCTAATAACAAATAGACACATAGTTAAATTATTAGTATTATAAAATTTTAAAACATTTACGACTGTAATACCCTTCACTTTGTTGAACATAATTGAGAGTTTAATAATAAAAAAATGAAATAGAATTGTTAAAACTACAAATTTAATGGTCATTGTCAAGTAGCAGATGTTAAATTAAAGTAATATTTAGCTAAATAGATATGCATGTGTCAATCCATTTTCTATACATACAAAATATACTACCAAAAAATTAGACAATTTCTGCTTATCGAACTGAATAATTTTGTGAGACATACTTCTGATCTCTCGTCAACTTTCGACTTTGTTGTTATTTTTTCTAATGCTCAAAAACTACAAGACCAAGTAATCATCCCCAGTCAGGGCGATAAACCTTCTAAAATGCAACATTCTGTATATATTTGACAATGATCATATAAATAAAGTCAAAAATTTATATTTTTAACAATTGTTTAATAACTCTTCATTATGTTTAACAAAGCGAAGGGTGGTATTACAGTCACATATGTTAAAATAGACACATTCTTCTGTCTCAAACATACTGATCGTGCACTTTTCATTGGATTTTCATCTTCTATTGTTTCTTTCTGTTTATCATATTGAAATGTTTTCATCTAGAATTAAAACAAAAAGATGACTAGAAAAGATAAAAAAAATTTATTTAAATTCAAATTTACCGATAATGTATCTTCTTGTATGAATGTTGTAGGATCTAGTGGACATAGTAAAATTGGTTCTAATATCCATTTTGCTGGTTCATCTACTGATCCTGATAGATTTTGTTGAATAATCATTTGTTGTTGTTGTTGTGCCATAACTGGATCAGGAGTTAATGAACGTTTTTCCACAATTAATAAATAATATTGTACTAACAATTGATTAACATCTGATACATATACTAACTAAAAGAAGAATAAACAAAATATATTTAACTATTTGAATAAATGATAATTCTAATACGAACAATATAATAGCCTTCATGATGAGCTAATTCAATATAAACAGTTTTATTTGTAAATTGTATAACTAATTCATGTTTTGGATTTAATGATGGTAAATGTGTATATATACGACAATTCAAATGTGTGACTAATGACTTAATACGTTGTTGAATAAGCCATATTCTATCGAGAGATATAGTTCATAGTTTAATCTATGAAAATCAAATAAACAATAAGATTAAAACATACTTTAATAAATTAATTGATTCAGTTAAATTTGTCTGATCTCTATTTAATGAATTTTCAATTTGTTGAGAATAACGAGTTTCTAAATAATAATAAAAATATTTTTTTCAATTTAATCTATTTTTAATAACATAAATAACATACCCATATAGGAGACAACTTTGAAAATACCACTTAATGGACTAATTAAAATAAATAAAATTTCTTCTGATGTACTGTTCGGTAATAATTCACATTTTAAGGCAGGAATTACTGAATCAATTTCAACTAAACATTAAAATAAGAAATAAATTAAAATTAGTCTACAAATTTGACTATCGTACTTACTAACAGCCGATGTTATTGATAATATTATTTCTTTTAACTCCTACAATCATCAATAATAATAAATAAATTATATTTTGAAAAATCAATTATAATTACTCACTTCAAAACGTCTTTCACATCGAGCATAAATTGTTTGATTTAAAATTTCTTCCATTGTAAATATTTTTTTCTAAAACAATTAATTATTCTCAAAAAAAAATGAAAAAAAAAAAGTGAACACCTTCATATCAAGTACATAGCACATACCTCTAATATTTTATCAATTGCTAAACTATCTTTGATTGATAATGGTGGAAAATGGCTAATTTGAAATTTGGCATCATCATTACAAATAATTGTCATTCGAATATCTAGAATAAAAGATATGATTCACTTAGAGTTATTGTTGGTATTTTTTCATCTGATAGATGTTATACATACCACTTCGTGATTGAACATTTGATTGTTGTTGTTGTTGTTGTTGTTGTGGTGGTGGTGGTTTCTTTTGAATGTTATTACTATGAACATAATCTTTCCAATATTCAATTGTCAAACTTTTGCATGCTACATATTCAGATATATATAAATGATTTTGTTTAGTAGCAGTTCTGTCTCGTATACGAAATGCCTAGAAATAATACAAAATAAAAATTATAATCTTAAAACTTGATATTAACTACAATCGATTCTTAATGAGAATAAACTTTTTTTTTCTACGAACATACAATTGGTAAATATATCTATTTTTTTTGTTTATTTTTTTAGAGAATATGACAAATTTAAAAATTGACACTAATTTACTAACAGTTTTGAGTTGAACAGTTGACGCAATAAGAATATTTTCTCTTAAAATTGAGTAGATTGTGGAGTGGGAAATAGAAATTCAAGTAAGAAGTACAAAACTCCAACGAAATGCAACGAAGAATAAACAGGTCGAAAGCTCGGTAAATCAGTGTAGTACGTTAACTTCACTAAAAAATGCATTTTGTTGGAGTTTTGTACTTCTTACTTGAATGTTTTCTCTTGTTTTTTGATTAAAAATAAAATAAAATAAAGTACTCACTTGTTCAGTCAGAATTTGTAAACGTAATGATTGACAAAACGAATCTTTTATAAAGTTAACGAAATAATAAACCTTTTTTTTTATATATACTTAATCGAACGTTTTACTCTTAATAAACTAATGCAGAGTATCAATGATTAATGAACAAGTCATTAACGTTTTGTTTGATACTCTTTTGCAGAATTTCTCAAAATTTGTTCTATTTATCAAATTAAAAAGGATACGTAAATAACGATATAATTCAACAAGTGGATTTTCTGATTCAAATAGCCAACTTTGAACAAAATTTGTTAGTGCTTGAATCTACACAATGCCATAAAATACATTAAGAAAAATCACAAGTATTTTATATTATATTTGTATGTTACCTGTAATGGATGTACAAGATCTTGTTCTAAAAGTTAAAAAAAAATACTTATATAATTGTCAAATATTTATAAACAAAACAATATTACCTGGTTCTTCTGGATCACGTAAGAATAAATTGATTTTATGTAATTGCCATGATGTAAATAAATTGTCACTCGTAATTCCTAATTTAACTTGAAATTCTCCATCAACACCTAATGTTACACGACCGTTGTCTGTTTTAAAAAAAAAAGAAATAAAATGAGAAAACATAATCATTTTAAGGGAGAAAATGTACTTACTTATTGTCACATTAGTAAATTGTAATGGCAAATCTGTCATGGCTAATCTTGCTGCTAAGATACTGCTGAGACGTGGTAGAATTTCTTGTCGTTCTTGTTCTGTGGCAGACGTGTATGGTGTTGTTGCTTCCTTAATAGAAATAAATTCCAATGAACATAAACGAAGGAATTAATTGTAAAAACGAACCGAAATACGTTCTGGTAAAAAGTTCACTGTACCAACAGTAAGAGCATCAACTGCATCTGTAATCGGATAACTTGGTAATCTAAAAGACAATGAAAAAGTTATACATCACATTTCACACGAATTTCAGTCTCTCACGTATTTATTATTTCAAAGTAAGGTGCGGGTAATTCAAACTTCAAGCAGATTTTAGATTTTTTTGAAACACACACCGTTCGATAGAGCTTGAATAGCTCTACAAGGATATCGCCTTTAAAAGTTTTTTCGAGC
>CAJNOQ010004744.1:0-16812 GCA_905250885.1 Didymodactylos carnosus | reverse complement strand
GATAGAATCAAGTAGACCGTAAGGAACGCAGATTTTGCTTATCAAAGGAGCTCGAAAATAAGCACTTTCATGTGCTAGTGCACATGAGCTCTACATGTAACTACAATTCAATAACCAAATAAACCCTTTCTTGTTGATTAGCATCATCGAAAACCCATCTTCGGAGTAATTTTTTGTTTGTCAGCGAAAAATGTCCCATGTGAAATTCGTCTTTTATAAGACTTCGGGTCTTTCAAGGAGACGAAATCTAGAAATTGCTTAGATACCAATGTGAAGAGGGCATGTCATGGTGCAAACCTAGCTAAAAAAATTCCATCGAAAAGATTCAATAATTTGCCCTTAATTTCGTAGACGAAAACTGGTCTGAAAAAGTACCTGGAAATATCACTTTTCCATGCTGGCATGTGCCCCCGACTGTCATCTATTGAATGGTGAAAACCGCAGGTATCTACGACTTTCCATTCAAACGTTATAAGCTTTTCTTCCACCGGCCTTCTTTAAAAATTCCGATAGTAGTAACGTTCAACTATAATTCATAAGCCTTCGACTGGAAATTCTTTTCTATATCTGGAAAGTACAAGGATCTATCCTTGGCGAATCTAGAAACTGTTTAAGGCGGGAGTCACATAATACAAAAGAATTCTGATGAATGTTGATAGCAATTAAAAACATCTTTTTTGCCGACGAAAAGCGAAAATTTCTGATTTCAGTGGGTGCCGCCGCACTAAATTGTAAATCCGCTAGTGGGGCTTTCGATGCAGTAAGAGGAAATACGTTAATTAAAGAAGATTCAAACAGTGGTATGGATGCTATCACTCTCTACCATCTATTGAGATTCAGCCATTAGCTGCACAAACCCCAACTATTATCTCCATAAAGATGTTATGAAGTGCTATCACAATAGACTTTCACTATATATTCTTTTTATTGCCATTCAGATCATTTTGTAAGGACTAACTCGTCTATCGTCGCATAACAGGCAACAATACTTATTGCACGACGTGTAGACAGCAGACTATCATGACAAAGTGACGTATATCATGATAAAAATATTTGTTATCTGATATTGCCATCTGCCGCCATCCTGTACTATTGCGATATTGGTTTCAGTTCAGATAATTGACTTAAGGGTCCTCCTCTCTCAGAAATTATTTCCGACACCGTACATCCGACCTTGATGAAGCTTCCCATAAATGTTAGGCGCAATGAGTTACTGAAATGAAAAAGTTTTTTTGTCTCCAAGTCTTACGGCTTAGGAGTTTTCCAGAGATCAAGGTCCAAAAAGGACTCTGAAGTGTGTCCCAAGTTTTTTTAATATACTTCAAGCTGGAGAGTTCGGGTTTGTTTTATTTTAAACTAGACACTTAACTACATGGACTCACCGGCGCTGATTTTTGCTTTTCCAGGCAACCAACAATCTCCAAAACCCGAAAATGCCTTTTGGATTATCTAAAAATTCTCAGTTTAACATAAGACCAAGACCTAATTCAAAAATCGACGCCGAACAGTCCATGCAGTTTCTTTTCCACTTTTAAACCAAAAAAGAATGAACTCTCTGCGACAAACCGCTATTAAAAATGGGTGGTTGCGAAGACAACTCAGCATCCTCTATCCAACCATGTAATTAAAAGCTAGTTTGGGGGTGGTTGTGGGTGGTAGCGTAGTTTACAAATACCCACTTAACATTTTGTAACTTTTTGTCCGTTAGTGATTTGGTACCTCTGCACATATAAAATCTAATCTGACGGTATTACCTCATGAAAATGTTTCACTAAAAAATAGTGAATATGCCCACAAAAGGTCTGTTCTGCTGGAAAATGCGGTTCCAACAGGTCTAGATGACGACCGTGTCGTTGTTTTAGAATCTTTTAAACGCGATATTCGTCATCAGGAGCCCAAGTTGTACTAGTCCTGTTACTCTCGAACAATTCGGATAAAGTCGATGTAATTGTGGTACACTTTCGAGAAAAAAAATCACCCAGTTCGTTCTAGTGAGTATATTATAAAATGTATCATGAGATGAAGCTTTTAAAAACCGGTTCAGCGTTAAACAGAGCCTAATAGCAGGATATTGTTCTCTCTTTCTTGAATGTTTGGTGAATGAAAAAGATGAATTATTTGTTCTGTTTAACAGTATTTTATCTGATATTTGTTATTGAAAACTCGTTCATAATTGTACGATTCACTTTATAAAATAGAGCAAGCAGAGTTTGTCTAAATAGTGTACCAGTTAATAAATATAAATAAAATGGCATACTCATACTGATAAATGTAAATAAAAGAAACAATTGATATATAAAGTTTTCGATCGTTAATGATAGTTGACTTTTAACTATGTTTATTGTAAATGTTGCATATAAACGTTGAACTGCTGTTGGTGATGCAAGCATTGTTAATAACAGAACGTGTACCAACAACATTTGTATTAATTGTCTATCAGATTTTTTAATGTTTTTAGTATCTTTATGATTATTATTATTATGATTCCGAGTAGCAGGTCCAACTGCTCGGTGTAATTTTCTAATATTTAATATTGTTAAATAGCCAAATATGAACATTAATAAACAAGGTGTTAGTACAAATATAATAGCAAATGTTAAATCATTATATAATCGACATGGATAATTTTTGGAATAGCACGGTAATGGCGATGGTGGACTGAGGAGATTTCCTTCAAAACAATAAAACACTTCAGCATAAATTAATGTTGAGAAAACTGTTAGAATTCCGATCAGATAATAGGCAACTTTTAAACTACTTAAACGGCGACGTTGAATATTTTGACAACTAATAAAATAACGATCAACTGATGCTAGTGCAATTAACCACGTTGATGTTGTAAACGAAGAAACTAATAAAAAACTTCGTATTTTGCACTGTACAGAAGATTCATTCGTTGGATCAAATTGATAAGTGCCTAATATACGTGTTATAAGTCCAGAGTAAAGTGCTAATAAACTTGATATTGACGATGAGAAAAAGTAAATTGAACATGGATTTGAACGCAGTGAAGGTTGAAAAAATACAATTAGGTTCAATACGTTGCCAGTTGTTCCACATAGAAGTATACATATGGATAGATATCGTACTAATTCTGTTGATATTGTATTTAAATTTAATATCAGATCTACAGTGTCTGACATATCTAAAAAATTTTGGTTCAAATAAATTGAACTGACTTTTCGAAGATATGAGAATGATATATCTGCAGTGTGGCGCACACAAAAATTAATTTTTATCGAACAAAAAGTACAGTTATAATCTCAGGTAATAATTTCTGACTATAGTAAAGTGTAGCAGGAAGAATATGACGATGAAAACTGTAGAAGTCAATTTAAAACGACTACTGATTGAGTCAATCAGATTGACTCTGACTGCAGCTTCTCCTTTTGCGCTATACTCTGCAACACTGTACAGTGGATGAACTTTATTTTTAACAATGCCTAAAACTTCTGCTTTCCTCGATGATTTGTACGATTGAAATATCGTTAAAGACGCGTTAAAGCAATATACAAAAAAAGAAACGCCTGCCTTAAGGTACCAATTACTCTTTGAATCATATCAGAAGTTTACCACATCAACTCATTGGCGCGAAACTATTTTTCACGAGGCAAAAAGATTACTTAATCGAAAAGTCTTTTGTTGAGATTCCTTCTGTTTTGTGCTAGTCAAGTCCGACCATGATAAAACGCTGTATAGGACACAGAATTAAGATCTTTTTGACGTCGCTGGGTGCCGTCCCATCATGTCACGCCAAAACCAACCGAGAGATAGGTTGAAACCACACAGGTTTCAAGTTTCTTGTCTGAAGAGACGAAGCCTTCTTTCGCACGGCATTCGAATCGCCTTTAAGCCGAGAACAAAGTTATAGCTGCAGATTTTTGATTTTTTCCTTGTCTGGCCTCAAGAGGCTGGTTTTCTGTCAAACCGGTTTCTGAGAAAATTTAAAAACTAATCAAAACCTTTCTTGATGAGGTGAAATTGTAGCTCGCAAAGTTTTGATTAAAATGAGACATCTCCCAGCTCTACAAGAACTTTCTTTACAAAGTTATAGAATTTTACAAGAAAAGCCGTGCATTCATTTCTTCTTATTCCCTAGCATTCAGCTGATAATGAACATCTGCGACATTTCTTGTAAATTCTATAACTTTGTAAAGAAACATCGTGTAGAGCTGGCAGATGCCTCATTTTAAACAGAACTTTGCGGGCTACAATCATGCCTCATTAAGAAAGGTTTTGGTTACTTTTTAGAGTTTCTAAAAAAACCGATTTTACAGAAAAACAGTTCTTGAGGCCAGGAAAGGAAAAAATCAAAGATCTGCAGCTATAATTTTGTTCTCCGCTTCAAGGCGGTTCGAATGTCATGTGAAACAAGGCTTCATCATTTAAGGCAAGAGACTTGATGCTTTTTTGAGCAGTGGAGAGGCGGGCACGTTTTTGTGTTCCCCTGGAAACGAATTTTTTCACACCGACTTCGTAATATGCGAAAACACTGCAAAATCACATTTTCATATGCAGTTTGCAATGCTGATTCAGAAAAAGATGTTTTAAAACTCCAAGATACTATGAGAAAAAACTATTGTCGTTTTTCTCGAAGAACAAATTTTCCCGATTTTAGGATCCTTCCGGTATTTTTCGTTTTTCACCATGAAGGAAAAGTCTGGGAAGGTGTTAGGGGTGATTTTCAGATGCAGCTCCCTCTCCTCTACCCAATTATCTGTAAATCTTGAAAAAATATAATAGTGCCGTAACTATGAATTAGTAGCGTTTTAGCCAGGGCATGGACAAAAATATAAGTGAGATGATCAAACAGGATTCAACATGCAGAAAAATGTAGTGGTTATTTGAGCGTGTTTTTATGCAGTTAAATTTTTTTATGTAGTTCTGTACGGATCTGTAACATTATTTTATCTGCTAAGGTTTGTTGAGAAGTGAGGTAATTGAATCATAAAAGTCTCAAATGAAAACGCGTCAGTTTTTTGACTTACATTAAATGCCTGTTCCTCTATTTCAGAAATTCAAACACAGGTTGATTTCACGAGCCTCGGGGCGTAAAGTTCTCTAAGTTCCTAAAATTGAGAACATAATGTTTCTAAGATCGAAGATAGTCGAAGAAGAATTCTATTTGTAGTTAGAAAAAGATTTATTTAAAGCATACTGTCGCAACTACACACGAGTTCGGCTAAGAAGGTTCGATTTCCAAGATAGCTCGGTACTCTAGGTGGATGCTTCTGGCAACTTCGCAAGCTAAAATTATATTAATTAAAGAAGATCCTTTTCCACTTTTTATACTAGTTTGAAGTACACAAGTTGTACACTATACGGATCTATTTTTTAGAAAATATGAAGAATCGCTTTTAGTTTATGATATATTCGGCTCTCAATATCGCTAATTCTTATTTGAGAATATAAATTTTTGTTTCGTATTTAGCGATCTGCTTACCTGCTTTTGACTATCATGACTTTTCGGCTTTCATTTCGGTCCCAACGAAATACAATAAGCAACCAAACGATTTTCAAGTTTCGACAGATAAGATTTATGAAAACAATAATAAGACTTTTCTGTTATACGTTTTCTATTTCTCTTCTTTCTTTTCTACGTTCGCCGTGCGCATTTAGTCTTCTTTTTTTCTTTTAGACCTATATAGGCAATATATTCGAACATCGAATAACAGATAAAGTAGAATTTATTCTATTCCATTTTATATACTTTTCTCTAATAAAACATGATTGCACATACAGCTTTTCTTATCGAAACATCAATAATTCAGTACTAAAAATTTCTGCATCGCATTCTATTTGTTTTGACATGAGAAACAAAAAAAAATGTGATTGAATATTTTTGTCATTAAAATCTTGATCTTATCGGTGAGAAAAGTTGTACAAGGAATTATGTTTGTTAGAGAAAAGTATAGAAAATGACAGAGGTGATATTTTCATGTAAAAATTTGAGCTTATCGGTGTTTCTGCTTGAATTGTACTTTGAGGTATATCTATAAAAGAAACTAAATTTAGAATAGATTTACGAAACAATCGACCGGCATATATTTGAAACGTCCTTTAGAGAAATTCAGATACTAGCAACACTCCCCTCCCCCAAAAAAAAATTAAAAATCAATCCTCGATTTTTCCTAGCAGAAGAATTTTTTTGCCTCAATGAAGTATCCGATAAGACTCATATAAGAATAGTCTAAGAATTTATAGAATTATTATATAAGATATTTGTAAGTCAAGTACTCTGCATTCTACTTTCTTACTATGATATACTGTTACTTTTCTGTTCCATAATAAAAACTTTAGTCCTAAAGGGCAGTCTAAAGACGCATCCTTATGGTCTACTGCTTGTAAACCGGAATAACTTCTCTAAATTTATCGTGACTAAATAAAGAATAAACTTCGAAAAACTATGTTACAGAAGATCACAGAGCACGATATCTCACACAATCGCATAAATTTCGCTTTTTCAAACGGATCTCTAGAAAAAGGCATCATTTGCGATCCTTTTTTCTCTATAAAGATGGCATTCAATTCGGACTCTCTAAGCCGTAGAAGACAGAGCAATTTCAGTACTATTAATATGCATCAAAACTCCTTTCATACCTGTCTTAATAAAGCACTAGAAGGAGTCATAAAAGAACTTCCTGTACCGCTACTTCCATGACTCATCATTCAATAGTAAGTGGTCAGAGAAACGAGTTTCATAATTGATCGCGACCGAGAATGTATCGTCGAAAAACATTTTAACGAGTTGTTACTAGCAGCTAATTATAAAATCTGTTTTAACGAAATCTTATCAGAATCTTATCAGAATCTTACAAGAATCTTATCAGGAGCCTGGATATCAATAAGGATCTAATAAGAGAAAGTCACGACTTTTCGCCAGGTCTTATGGATTCCTTATCAATATCTGATGTAAATCGAATACGACTCTTATACTTATCTTATTCTTGGAACTATCTTGCGGAATCTTATAAATAAAATTATTTTAGATCCTTTTGTACTCATTACACGCAATTAAAAAAAGATAGCAGTTTGCACTTTAAAACTTTGTGGTGCAGTTAAAAAAAGTGGAGCTTTTCCTGTTAGATATACTGTGCCAAGCATCAAAAGATGAATCTTAAAAATGAATATACAATCTTGTAGAGAATTAAAATGTCTATCGTTTGGTATAGTAAAAAGTATTTTTTCTGAAACGATTTGTAAAGATAAACTGCATGCATATCGTTTCAAAATAAATTGAACGACCTATAAGCGCATAAATTATATAGAAGAGGTTGAAAGATTCAAATCAAAATTCTTGACAATTATTCTTTTCTGGCCGAAAACAATAATTTTTAACAATAGTTTCCAACCTTAGATCAATTTTAATTGCTTCACTAGCCACAAAAGTCGATGTGGAACCAACTTTCATTTTCGATCATAATATACATTTTCTGTAGTCTAGTTCAGACCTAATTTTTATTTAGTTTTCCCCTAGCCAAGTTCTTGAGGACAATAAATTACATTAAAACTCTAATATAAACTCAAGTGAGATTAAATTGAGCGAAGTTGTACAGTGCTTACATCTCCTCCACCTCCACGTTCGATTCGGCTCAAATTTATACCAGAGATGGAACAGCATCTCTGTGGATTTGTGAAGACCTAGGTTTTTATCCAGACACATTAGCACTACTCGAAAAAATATTCAAAATATACGCGATGTATACAGTCATACCCCCAGATTCCTCACGCTTTGTTTTAATGATTAATGTTGTCTAGAGGTATGTGTATTCCTGGATTTGCAAAATGCATTTTCATTTTTGTTAAATATCTTAATTATTTAACAAATATCGATATTTGTAATTTTACTGTTGAAATCAAATAAAAAAATTGATTAGAAATGGCATTTTTGTGTGAAAACGACAAAACTACTTTTCTACTCAAATATTTACTGACACAAATGATTATTATTATTCTTTTTTGTTCTTTAAATTGAGAAGATAATGTAAAAATCAAAACAAGAAAATAGAAAGACATATTGGATGACTATCGTTCAAGGTACTTATCGTTGGGCTCGTATTCCATATTAGACATCTCAAATTTATATGTTCTTGCGCGATTCAGTTTCACCTAGGTATACAACATATATCTTGACATTCTCCACATAACTTCGATTGATAAAATTTAACATAATAAAAAATTTAGTTACGAGACAAGAAAAGAAGCACCCGAATCTATCGGTGAAAGTGAATTCTCGTTATTTACCTTTACATGAGCATCTAAGATGCTACGAGAAAATTCCAATGTATCTGAAAAAGTACAATAGTTTATAACATAGAACTAACAGAAACATCTTCTTGTACAGGGTGTTTCATAATTATAGGATACCCTTTGTTTTGGGTTTCTAGGATATGTTCAGCTCTTTGTGATGTTTTTTCAACGAAGTGCAGTCGAAGGCCACAAAGGCATATTTTGGCCATTTTACCGTAGGTGATTTTGACTCTTTGAACCGACTTCGTTGAAAAAACGTCATAGAGAGTTGAGAGATATCTTAATTTTGCAGCCTGTCGATAGTCTGCCTCAAATATCGTTTGAGAAACTCAACGGCACATTATGTCTAGTTTTGGGCTTTTAGAATTGTTCGCTCTTTTGATTATTGCGAAGTTATTTTACTGAAAAGTTAGAAAACTTTTTACACTATTCCACGAAGAAGTGTCTAAAATACATTAAATTTTCTCCTATTTTAGTTGCCTTCTAAAATGACTAAATAGCCTCCGATAGAATGCATTCAATTGATTCAGTTTTTATTTATGATACATTTACTAGATACATGTTTTCGGCTGAT
The DNA here is from genome assembly GCA_905250885.1 of Didymodactylos carnosus. Taxonomy (NCBI): domain Eukaryota; kingdom Metazoa; phylum Rotifera; class Eurotatoria; order Philodinida; family Philodinidae; genus Didymodactylos; species Didymodactylos carnosus. The sequence goes on along the minus strand of CAJNOQ010004744.1, from coordinate 7,988 downwards.
ACTAATAAAATAAAATGCCTGTAAAAACGGTTTGGTACAAAACAGGGATAATCTTGCGATGCAACTTCGCTTTAGAGAAAAATTTTAAAATAGAAAATGCTCAACACAGTCTGGGATACGCCTTCACAAAGTCTTTCGGAAAATTGTTTCGTAGGTATTCAAGTATTGATTAATCGCGGAATATAGACATGGACGTTTTAGCCCACCTATCATCGTCAAAAAACCATTGCTATGTCGTAGCCCAGCTTGTATTGATTATTTTCTATATTAAAGTTTTCCCCTAAAGCGATGTTGCTTTGCAAGATCATCCCTGAAATTTAGACACTTTCTTCGCTGAATAATGTAAAAAGCTTTCTAACTTTTCAGTAAAATACCTTCGCAATAATCAAAAGAGTGAACAATTCAAAAAGCCTATTTTTATTTCCAACATTCACATTAATTATTTTACCATGATATGCAAGCAAGAAGAACAATAGATGAAAAAGAACAGAAAAGAAATAAAATAAAGAATGGAAAAGAAAAAAGAGTTCATTGATTCATTCAAACCAAAGAAGACGTATAAAGTCATGAGTAGATTGATGTCTCATAAGTAAAAGTGTGAGAGTGACCTTGAAATAAAAATGTCTGACTGCGCATTATTCATTATTATTGTTCCAAACGATATTGCCAATGAAACGACCCAAACATTACTTACAGCTGTTGACAATGGAAGGAATAATGAAGGAAAACCGGTATGCACACCATTCGCCAGTAGAGAACTATTATGGAAGTATCTTTCTTTTGTAGCAGTTAGTAACTGATATTCCAGCAAGGACGGCTCTTGTTATCCCTGGCTCATTGACCGTTCCTTCCGTAACCGTCTCTCCTGTTCCATTGGAGGAAATGACGAGTGAAGAATTGTACATTGCAAACATGTCAGGACCATCATCACAACTACCGCGGCCCTCAACTTCTCGAGAGCATTCATTATGTCGCTGTTTAAAAATTTATCTCGAACAAAAGGTAGATATCGATGCTGTCTGGATGATTTCGGATGACAAGAAAACCTACCAGATAACCTTTTATGTTGAATTTGGCCTTGTATGTGATGAGATATTGCAAGAATTGAGAAAATTTCGGATTGGTGTCAAACAGGGGACGAAAATTCTTATTGTACCGTCAACGTGTATCATCGGCACAGAACCAGACGTTCAACTATTAAATCAACAAGATGACAAACATCATGCAATTACAAATGATGGCAGTAAATTCTCTATTCTAAATCGAGAAATTGGAACGACAGGTTCCCAGGAAAGTGGCTTGACATTAAAACGAAGAATAAAAAATAAAATCAATGAGTCTGATTTTAAAAAATCTGTTCGTGCTCGTTTAATGGTGCACCAAGTGGTAGCGGCCATTCGAGCTTCAACAGAACTGACATTTGATTTTGTTGTTTTATTAGTGCTTGCAAGTATGCTTGCTGCCTTTGGTCTTTTAGAAAATAGTACGGTTATTATTGTCGCAAGTATGCTTGTCAGTCCGTTGATGAATCCTATTCTTGGAATTGCGTTCGGATTATCTGTGAGAGAGCACTCGTTGTGGAAACGAGGTTTGTGGAATGAAATTATTGGTCTAATCATTTGTTTAGCTTCCGGCTTTGTATTGGGGTAAGAGTGTGCGAAGGTTTATATAAATTGCAAAAGGAATTTTTCTCTACTTTTTATAGTCTGTTTACAACATTTGCAGAGACAAAGTGGGGAAGCTCTTCCACATTTCCAACCACTGAGATGCGATCACGAGGTGATGTTAAACGACTATGGGTAGGTGTATTGATCGCACTTCCCTCTGGTGCAGGTGTAGCACTTTCTGTGTTAGGAGGCAATACCGGTAAGTAATTATTATATTCTAGTGGCATTTTAAATCTGTTTTTCTTTTCTAGGTTCACTTGTTGGTGTTGCCATATCGGCGTCGTTGCTTCCACCTGCTGTGAATTGTGGTCTATTATTTGCCTATGCGCTATTAGGAGCTTCATTTCCTAGTGTCGCAGCAATCCACAGTGGCACCCGTAACGATGATGATCCTAACCAACAGCAATTTCACTTTAAAAACTTATCACAGCCACAGAGTATAATGGCAAATTGTGAAAAGTATGTGAACAATAATTACAATCCACTGTACAGTTGTAACCTGGCAACTGAAGCAGGAATACTTGGTGCTTGCAGTTTTCTGTTAACAATTGTCAATATACTCTGTATAATAACAATGGCATTAATTATATTAAGAATAAAAGAAGTCGTTCCATTGCCTCAAATCAATGATGATATAGCACAGTTTTTTCATCACGATGTCAAAATAGGTATATTAAATTATCGAATAGAGAGCACGCTGTATTGGTATGATGAAGTCAGGAGCTCCATACTAGTGGTTTTCCTTTGTAAGACAAACTGGAAGTGAATCATCTCCTCATCAAAATATACTACACTACGCTACCTAAGGGAAATGCACTAAGAATGAATTTCAGTTTGTGCTCTGGTTCTAAGTCTTCTGAGGTTCGGATGAACAAAATGAATGTTTCGCTTCAGTAATTCCGAAATGTCTTAGAAACGAGAAGCGTCTAAGATCTGGGGATTCTGCGACAGGCTACTCTTGACTAGGATGGGTTTTCAGCAAAATGAAAGATAAACAAAAGAGAAAAAACTTAAGAGCAGCTTGGCTCAGTCGACTAGTGAGCAGACAACTTACTTCAAAGAAACGGAGTCCGAATCCCGGCAATGGCGGTCGCGTGATAGTCTTGGACAAGCTACCTAATGCTCCTTGTCTCGGTACTTTTGGGCATACATGCAATGGGGCAACCCGGTTTCACTGGCCATTGAACTGGAGAGATGAGAGTTAAAGTTTACAAGAAAAAAAAGTAAACAAAGCTGACTATTTCCATTACGTATATCTCGTTATGTTTGTGAGAAAAAAATCATAGCCTTTGAGGCTCGTTTTTTTTTGTAACTGAGTCTTTATAAAAATATCGTTGAACCGGAAACGGCTGTAGATCTGGGTAGTCTAGTAGAAATACTACAAATAAAATGAAATGTTGCTTGTACAAGGTTAGAGAAAAATAATGATTGCCAATTAATCGAATCATCTTATTTGCGAGGGTTTCGATGCTGACGAGTCGCCAGTAGCGCCATAATATTTGATATTTTTGTGCAAACTGGTTCCGCTTTCAGTCACTGTACGATAGGCGATAAGAATGAGATCTTACGAGGAAAGGTTCCCAAGTGTGCAATCGCTTTTTTTTCGAAATTTAGTAGACAATAGGTAATTAACCATGCTGAATCCGGATATGACATCCACTTGGGTTCTCAGGCCTCCAGAGACCGGATTTCCAGAAAATCAGTTTTTCAGAAACTCTAAAAAGTAACAAAAACCTTTCTTAATGAGGCGTGATCGTAGCCCGCAAATTTCTGATTAAAACGAGATATCTCCCAACTCTGTATGACCTTTCTTTGCAAAGTTAGACTAGCATCGCTCATGTACACTTTGACTCGAGGATGCATCCTGTTTTATCTGTTTTAAAATAGCGCGTGATTATAATAAAACAATACTTCAGGAAGAGAGAAGGGATAGTACAAACCAATTGGCTCAGACAATTGCCAATAAATGGAAAACATTAAGGTCATTGTCATCAGCGGGTCTACAACAAATACAAGAACAAAATGAAATGGCAAAGTCGAAAAATGATCATACATTGAATGGTGATGATGGATTTACTAAAGTAAATGACACTGAGAATAATATTGATTATTTTCAGCGACAGATGAATAACAGTGCCAGACGTAAATTGTATCGTTTGCAGTCGTTTGCGAAGGGATATGGTTTAGATGTATTTAACAGAAATGATTATGAATTGGCAAGTCCAAATTCACGTGAAAAAGTACAAACAATGGCTAGAGATCTTGTACAATTTTCAGCAGAAACACAGCAAGTTGATTTGAGTCGATATATACCATATGGCGTAACTAATGAACAATTGTCACCGTATCGTGACATGAACGAATTGTTACCACCAAAATGGAACGAAATTTTCGTTTATGAACAACAATTAAAAAAATGTACCACACAACCTCAACGTTCATATTCATTCAAAGAACCGAAGTTCCACTTGAAAAAAAATGAATCTTCGAATCATTCATTTCCAGAGAACAAACAGAGCACACCGGTTGTCCAGCGGGTAAGCTCACTACAAGAAATAGCAGCAGCTATCGTAATCAATACAGATAGTTTTGTTTATCCTAAAATCACCACTAAGATACCAGTAAAACCGTTTCAACTAACAAAACCAATTGACTTTCAATTTCCAGCAACAAATGAGCAAGAAAGTACTACTGTTTTATGAAAATATTATGTAGTTTATTCATTTGAGATTTAGTTTAGACTGTCAATTTTCAAAATACGTATTAAAGCGATTTTAGTTTTTATAGACATTTCCACAATATTTATTTCTTGATTCCTGTAATTGTGTTTTGCCGTTGTTATAGTAATAGAAAATATTTGGGGCTGCAAATATTGCGAGTATCTTCGAATAATACTTAGGACATACAAAAGTTGTGAGAATAACATTATAGTATTGTATGGAAAGTTTGAGGAAAATTTCTGTCTGTATGTAGTTGTAGCACCAATAGTGCCTTATATTTCTTCAGTGTATCATCGTCATTCTCTAATCGACAGCATTAGTTGAAAAAGTTCCATGAAAGCTTTGCATGCCTATTTCAGATGAACAAGGAGAATTTTCATTTCTACATTAAAGTGTATACTGCACAACCTAATTTCTAATTGTTTTTAAGCTTCCTAGACTGCAGAACGCTGGAGTTACCGGACAAGGTTGCCTCTGGAAAAGCCCCAGCATATATGAACGAGGACAGATAGAGACCTAGGATTTGAGTAGGGTCTTAGAGCAGATGTCAATCTATCTAGGTATGTGTTTAAAACAGAATATTCTTTAACCGCTGTTTTTATTGTACAGTTAAAACAGAATGTTTTTAACTCGGATTTTGTTGGATGAGGCACACCATCTGTAGATGATGCAATGACTTATGAGATATTTTCCGTTTTTCTCGGTACGCAAATGCTTTTATTAAAAAATAATGAGATATTTGGACTCATGTCAGAGCCGAAAACTATATCAAATAATGGGTGATTTTTAGGTTTTTCTGAGAAAACAAATTGTTCTATATAACAGAATGCTAGTGTTGAAGCACTAGCCGTGGCTCTTTTTGGCTAAGCACATGGACATACCCCATAGAAGCGCAAAAGCCTATGAACGCTCTTCTTGTAGGTTTTCAGATGTGCTCTTTTTAATGGTGTGGTTTGTAAAGTTCTAAAATGCTTTTTATCAGGGTTTCCACAAACTCGAATATCTGAAAATCCATATATAAATATTTTAGAACTTTGCAACTCGCATCATTGAAAAGAGCACATCTGAAAATCTATAAGAAGAGTGTACGTAGGCTTTCATACTGCTTCCATAGGATATGTCCATGTGCCTAGTCAAAATTGCCCACCGTGGTCCGTTTTCCACAATGATGGAAACTGTCCTGTAGTAGTGATTTATTACAGTTATGCGTTAAAATGAGGCATACAGCAGTTTTTTTGTCGTATTTTTCAAAAAATGATTTGTATTTTCGCAATAGAGAAATGTTTGCTCTACAAGACTGCTGATTTCAGAAAATTACACAGTTCGCTGTTGCGAAAATACAAAACCTTTTTTGAGAAACACGAAACCAAACTTTTAAAAAACTGTTGCATGCCTAGTTAAAATGGATAAGGACTTTGAAACAGCAAGTAACATCGATGCATCATGACGCAAAGCAAAATCTATTGAATTCAGGAACCTCACTTCTTTGGGCTTACGGCTTAAAAAGCACAAAGAGATGGGTTTTCTAAATACAATGGTGTTTGGTTTACGTTTTGACGCATAAAGATTTGATTTTTTATCTACATGGATTGATAATCAAAGACTGTTACACGAAAAACTGAAACAGTTCGTGTAGAACAGCCTAACGTAAAGTTTTTTTTCTGTTAAAATAATCAAACCAATTTTGGGAACAAAAACCAGGACAAGACTGTAAACGAGAACACAATTAGATTAAAAAGAGAATGTTTTGAATTTTTTGGAGAACGCAAATTAATTGAGATAGAAAAGAGAATGCATTTTGAATTAAAAATATTTAATTTTTACTATTTTCTCAATTACTGAGCATATCATTATACTGTAAAAGATCACATATTCAAAGAAAAAATAACAACTTTTTCCACAAAAATGTTTATTTCATTAATGCAAAACATGCCTTTTTAGGTCTACCACACTTTTTACTGAAATTTTCTAATTTCGATGGATCTTCAACAAAATAATAGCCTAAATGAATCATCATGCCATGTCAGTGTGGAGACACATCCTGATCGGGAAGTACTCTCAATCGGGATATCATTTTTTACAGCAAAATTTTTTGATATCCCGAAACTATATCTAGATCAGGATATAATTCGATATCCCAATTGAGATATCAAAAGAATCTATATCCCGATTAGGATATGAAAAATTTGTGTTTTCGAGGTGCCGATGATTCATTGATTATATCTATTGACTGATTATGTCTGTTTGATTTATACACAGGTGACATAAAACGAATAATTACGGTTAAAAATTTTTGCTGGTTAATGTAATTTCTTACTTCCACTTTAACATGTTTCTCACCAAATCTAATTAGTTTGAAAGGAGTGTTGCCGTGCCAGGTAATATGAGTATAAATGCCGCAACGCCGGGAATGTTTATGTTTTATTGGTATCTTCAGAAATGCTGCCTTCACAACTGATATACGGTCGATGTGGAAAGCGACTAGATCAAGAGTATATCCCATTATGAGCAATAAAAGATTAACCACCTATTTCCCGATCGGGATATAAATTCGACTAAAATTTGTTAAAGGTTTTTGTTCGAAAAAATAGTTGATGGCTGCTTGATGCACTTTTAATCAAATACAACAAAATTCGATGTAGTTTTTCGAGCTCTTTCTAATGGTGAAGTCAATTTTTCCCCAAAACGTCGTCATTTTCCCCTTAATCGTTTTTACGACGAAATTTCGTGTTTTATATCTCGATCGGGATATTAATTTTTTTCTATGTGCCGATCAGGATATAGGAGGTGTACTGCATGTTTACATGTTTACATACATATGATTATAAATTTGTTTTACATGAATACAACATTGGTATTGTACCTACTCGCCCAGAATATAACCATAATGAAAACCAAAGAAGAGTAAAAAGGTAAGTGGCCTCTGACTAGAATCGAATCAGCACTATATGCATATCATGACATTCAGTGTACCACTACACCACAGAAACCGTATAGTAATATGTTTTGTAATTGAGAAAATACTAAAAGTTAAATATTTTTAATTCAAAATGCGTCCTCTTTTCTATCTCACTTAATTTGAGTTCTCCGAAAAATTCAAAACTTTCTCTTTTCAGTCTAATTGCGTTCTCTTTTAAATATTTTCCCCAAAAATCACGACTTATCCTGCAGAGAACTATTTTTGGTAGCAGATATGACAGGGACAGGATACCTAGACCTTGACCTGTAACCTGCACGGGTCAAGGTCAAAATTTGTAGAAGAAAGTAGAAAGTTTAACTTTAAGGTGGCTTATTGTTACTCGATCTAATGAACAATTTTGCCTCGGGTCTGGAGCCAGTTTCATCAAAAAACTTAAGTTTGACTTAAGTCAACGACTTAAGTGAAAAACTAAGAAAAAGTTAGGAGACACTTAAGTCAAAGTTAAGTTTTGTCCTAAGTGTGTTTCAATAAGCACAACTTAAGTATGACTTAACACTTAACCCTTTGGGGACGGGTGACGTTTTAAAACGTCATTAAAACGTCAAAAATCGGAATAAGTCGTGTTTTCCAAAACTTTCTTTTGAAGAAACGTCTCTCAAAACTAGATCATAATCAAATTTC
>CAJNOQ010004743.1:0-16814 GCA_905250885.1 Didymodactylos carnosus | reverse complement strand
CCAGCAATTTCAGCCACACCGAAAGACGGAACACCTGCATTATGTGATTATGTATTTTCATGGAATATGGCACATATTCCCTATGATATTCGCTATGATTGGTAAGAGCGTTCTAAACAATGGCCATCGATTGATATTGTAGAAGTTATTTCTAAAGCATCGTGTCATTTAGTACCGAAACGAATAGGAAACGATGATCTGACATGGCGTTTGTCATTGAGTTTTCCCGAACTTCTTTTGACAAATTCATTTCAAGACAAACAAAAGAAATGCTACATTCTTTTAAATGCTATTGTGCAAGAGTTAGACCCCGGTAAGTAAAACATATCTAAAACAAGGATATAATTTTTGCTTAACTGACTCCTATTATCGTGTATTATCAGGTGTATTATCATCCCACCATATTAAAACATTTTTTTTTCACTTATTTGGAAAAGCACAATTCTACGTTTAGTACAAAAGATCAAATATCAGTTATGCTCGAAATGATTCAATCTTTATCAAATATATTGAAAACTCATACGATGCCTAATTACTTTTTATCAAAACTCAATATGTTGGAATTTGTATCAGATAAAAACTGTCAACATCTTATAGTACAATTAGAATTATTTATTAAAAAACCAGTTTTCATGATGATTACTATGGAGAAAAATTTTAAACAATTTGCAAATATCTTAGATATTCCTATTCCAAATGATTTACACTTAATGTCTAATGGTTTTTATTCAAAACATAAAATATTGAATTGGTATTTTAAGTCATTATTTAAATTTGCATCAGTAATCAAAGACTCAATGAAATTAATATATTTTGAGAAACTTGTTCATCTATCAATAAAATATTTTCCATCCACAAGTGAATGGTGTTCAACGGTCGAAAATTTACTATTTATGCGGTTAGCTATGGCATTTACAAAGTCATTAATTAAACAATTACCAGAATATTTTGAAAAGAACACTGAATTCGAGCAAAATACAACAATTAATGAAAATTGGTTGTGTAATAATGTTTTAGAGCCAATAACATTGGTGTTCAGTATATTAAGTAATGATAATAATGAATATAGTAATATCCTTGATAACGAACAGTCGTCAAGTGATTCAGACTGCCAAGGTAAGCGACGCACTGCTATAAAAAAAAATAAACCAACAGACTTGACTAACTTGACTAACAGACTTTGACTAATAAAAACAGAAGACGGAAGCCGTTTGCATTTTCAACATTCTATAAAAAAAGGCTTTACTTGGTTATCTGATACGTGAGGGTTAGAAGAGCTCGATTTTTCACACGGTGTAACAGGGAAATTAAAACGAATTGAAATCATTGCTTCTTGTCTTTCTGTAGCGACACCGGTCATGTCCTAAATAAATGTTTAATATTGAAGTGTTTCAAAGAAAGTCATCTTTTACCACTATCATACAATAATATTTCTATAAAGGGGTTAGATCCTGGTTGGAAAAAGTGATGCAAAATTCAAAAGAATATGGTTGTGAACCAATCTTCAAAAGCTTCTCGTATACAGTATATTCTGAAAAACTGAACCTTTAGTTTAGTTTAAACTGTATTTATTAACCTTTTCCAAGGAGAACCTAACGGATTTGTAGAGTTTTATTATTTAATGACACGAACAGGAAAAGAAGATATAATAATTAGAATAATAGGTTTTCCTGGATACTTGCGCAATTAAATTTTTTTCTCAACACGTAGATTTGTAGAACAAAGTTTTTTGATCAAAATAAGACCACGCACAACTCCGTATGACCTTGTGTCAAAAAGTCACAAGTATTTTCCTACAAGTCCTAAAATGGACCAATCGATGCAGAACGTTTTCTCCACATGGGAGTTACACCTGGAGCTTTTCTCAAGATTTAATATACTTCAAGCTAGCGAGTTCGGATTTGTTTTATTTTAAACTAGACATCTGATCGGCGTCGATTTTTCAGTTAAGCCTTTATTGGTTTTCTACACAACTAATAACCTCAAAAACCCGAAATGCCCTTCCTGGTTTTCTAAAAATCCTCACTTTATTGAAAAAACTAAGCTCTAATTGAAAAATTGGCGCCGGTCAGATGTCTAGTTTAAAATAAAACAAATCCGAACTCGCTAGCTTGAAGTATATTAAAAAATCTTGAGAAAAACTTCAGGATCCTTTTCGGATCTTGATCTCTGGAAAACTCATAAGCGGTTGAAGCATTAAAGCAAAAAAAAAAATTTTTATTTCCGTAACTCATTGTGCCTAACATTTATGGAAAGTTTCGTCAAAATCGGATGTACGGTGTCGGAGATCATTTCTGAGAGCGTCCTTAGGGGGAGCAAATAGCAGAATTGAAGTTTTATTGAAAATTTATTTGAATGAGCAGTTGGAAATAAAGTTTTAAATATAAAGTATAATACTGCTATGAAAATCATTTTAATAAAATTCTTCTGAATTTATTTAAACACTCGAGCTTTCGATCACAACTTAGATCATTTTCAAGAGTGAATGACAAAAAGAAAAGAAGCAGTATATATAAAAATACATGCAGAGCGAAAGAAGAATTTTGGAAAAATCTAAAATACCAAACAATAACGAAAGAAGAAGAGAGGAAAAATCCATAATAACACATTAGAATGCGCGTTCTAATTTCTTTACTTCCAACTGCTCATTCAAATAATTTTTTCAACAATATTCGTCGAAAGTATGGCGAATTTATATTTGGTAACATCCGGCAATTACAAAGGATTGTGGTGGAACAACAAAAAGCAATTGCAGATGTGGAATTCTTAAGATTATGTTTAATATATAATTTAACACCAAAATTTATCAAAATTAAATTATGGAAGAAGAAATTCACATCATATCAACAACATCTTACATATCAGCGTGAATGTTTAAAATCAGAATTCAACAGCAGACACAATCACTCATTGAAACATCAGAAAAGTTCACTTTTATTACAAATGAATTGAAAACGAAATTAGATGTTAATGAAATTCAAACATTACAACATCTACTACATAGTAGTGCATCAAAAATACAAGAACAGTGTTTGGCAATTCATAGTAAAAAGTTGGAGAAATTGAACAAAGGTCCCATCGGCCAAAGGTATGAAAAACTGAGATATAAATTGGTACATAACATTTCATCTTACATCTTGTTGCCCAATGAAGAACGGTTGTTATTACGTGGGTGGCAATTCAGTATTGAACACAAAATTACCAGTTTCATTGATTTTAAAACGGACATGGAAATTAATACATCATATTTGCAAAAATACTGTCATTCTTCTATCTTCAAAGATGGAAGTCACAGTTTATATTCCTATTCACAGCAAATGATGAAAATAGCTAAACGAAAATCTATTCGTAACATTAGTGACGATGAATACAACGCCATCAAATCGTTAAAAGAAAAGAAAAAGATTGTAATTTGTAAGGCGGATAAGGGTAATTGTATAGTAGTAATGGATATGAATGATTATCTTATCAAATCACATGAAGTATTAAAATTAAAACAATTCGTTAAAATATCAGCAGTCAATGGATTAAATGTATTGAAAGAAAATGAAATGAAAATGAATCAGTACTCACGTTCTTCATATCTCAAAAATATAATTGAACAACCATTATATTATAGACTTCGGTCCACCAGTGCCTCACTTAGTGTTATGTACGGTCAGCCTAAAGTACATCGTATTGGTTATCCGTTAAGACCTATTATTTCCTCCGTCGGTTCATACAACTATGAATTGTCAAGACACTTGGCGCAAATTATTCAAAGATATCGTACTCCTCCTCCGTCATTTGTTAAAGACTCATTTCAATTCGTAGAAAGAATCAAAAATATAGATTACGAGGATGGTCAAACTATGGTGAGTTTTGACATTGAATCGTTATACACGAATATTCCTGTGTACGAAGCCATCGAGACTGCATTGGGCCTGATTTATGTTGTCGGTATTAAACCCAATGATATTCCATATTACAGAGATGAGATGAAAAAATTATTATACTTAGCGATATGTGATGTTCCATTCAGATTTCAAGCAGAATTATACAAACAGAACGATGGTGTTGCTATGGGCAGCTGTTTAGCTCCTATCTTGGCCGACATTTTTATGATTAAATTAGAACAAAAATTAAATAAATTATCGTTTAACAAACCACAATTGTATTTAAGATATGTCGCCGATATATTCTGTGTGTTTTCAAAAAAACAGAATTATGAAGCATTTTTAAACACCATCAATCAATGGCATCGAAATATTCGTTTTACTGTGGAAGTTGAAAATAATGGACAATTGCCGTATCTTGATGTTATGATCATGAGAAATAACAATGAGAGAAGATATGACACAAGGCTGTACAAGAAGCCTACTGATACCGGGTCATATTTAGTATATGAATCAAATCAATGTCGATGGTACAAGCTAGGTCTCATTAAAACGCTGACAGTACGCATTCTTCGGATCTGTTCAACACCACAACTGATTGAAACGGCTAACAGATATACTGGGCGATAATGGTTATCCATCTCATATTATTCGAAAAGGGATTCGTGAAGGGAAGGTCATTGCGAAACGATTAGAAAATCCAAAAGAAAAAAAGTAATAAAATCACAATCAAAGTTAAGGAATATGTTCTTCACATTACCATATTTTGGAGAAGAAACGTTTGTATTGGGACAAAGAATTAAATTTTGAATTGAATTGAAATTTACCAATACAAAAGGGATTAGATGGAAGTAACAAAATGAAGAATATTGTCTATTCTATTTCTTGCACAAACTGTGATCTTAAATACTTTGGAGAAACATCTAGAGACATAAACATTCGTATTGAGGAACACTGTTCTGATGTGCGCAGGTAAGCACCAAATTCAAAAATTGTCCAACATGTACGTGGAAAGAAACACGTTATGAATTTTAATAATATAATTACTGTTGCACATGAAACAAATTGGAAAAGAAGAACGATCAAAGAAAGTCTGCTGGCACATTCAGCTGGTGGAAAGAGTATTAAAAAAAAATGATGTGTTCTAGGTTCTAAGTTTTTTGACTGTTGCTGAACAAGATGGTCGATTTTAGTTTAACGCCTTACTTGCTTAAGGACAGCAATGAAAGAAGATTTTTTTTCTCGCAATTATTAGGTTACATCGTGCTTTGACGCCCCCAAAAATATCATCTTTGCTTCAGGCGTAGCAGCCAGTTGTCAACCACGTTGTCCAGGATTTCAAATTTCATTATTGGCTAGAAGTATCACATGTAATCAGTTGACAATGCAGCCTCGCTTAAAGTGTGGCGGCGATCGCGAATGTCGATCGAATCAAAGCGTTGTCACGTGACGCCACTTGTACGACGCGCTGTGTCGAAATTCGTCAAGCTTGACGAGAAGCGTTTTCTAGAATAAAAGAGCAGTTTCTTGAAAGGATTCGAGATGAGTCCACCATTTTTCTGTTGATTAACGAACAGAAGTGTCTCACAGAGAGTTGAAGCTCGTTGTGAGACTTATAAGACATCAGTCAGTCTAAAGCTGACTATTAGATGTTTTCCTCAGAGTTGCTGTGTATATCCGTCCGAGTGTGAGTGAGAGCACGGGCACACTTTAGGGGTTGTCTACGCTCTCCGATCATGCCCAAAAATAATGGTCGTCGGAGTGGCAGATATCAAAGTGCACTTTTCACGGACGTACCAGGCGCGGACATCCATCTGTCTTTCCTTCCAACAACACTCTTTATATACTAGATTAGTATCAACACAAGGCGCTTCATCCTCCATTCACAAATTGAAAGAATGTAAAAATCTGTGAAAGTTCATTCTAATGCATCCAGACCGGGAACAATGAATATCAAGCAACGGATCTTAAATCTACGTAGATTGCCCACCATATCCGTGATACACAGAATATGCCGTTGCTCCTTTGCACTAGCGCCTCTCTATTTTCTTTCTATATGAATCGATGTCACATTGAAATGTTGTCTGCTCTTATCAACTGTTTGTTATTCTCATTCTCTTTTTTCAACTGTGAGAAGAACGGAGTGACTAATCAGAGGCATCAACAGGTGCGTGCATGGTGAGGTGAGTGCATGGAGAGAGTATGGCTTGACCAAGTCGTCATTCGTATCATATGAAGTCCATCGTACACACGTCCATGGGATCTGCAACTGAACTCAACTCTTGGTCCTGTGCTATTCCGATAAAATCATCGTCTCGACGACGTCTTCTGATCACACTCAGTTTGGCCGTGTTATCTGTCGCTCTCATCTATCAACCGTTGCCTCAAGATTTTCCTCAACCATGGAAATATCGTTTTATCTCATTCTGGGCTCATGTATTCGTAAAAATCGTATGTTAATTCTCAGTGTCTTTCCATTCGATTGCAAACACTCCATTCTGAAAATGACTTTCTTGAGAAGAGTTATCAAGGAAATCTACTTTCTCCAAGTCGAAGTTATTGCTTGTTGAAAAACGGGAGACGGTTGTCCTGCACCTTTTTCATGTTCGCATGAAATCAAGCGGTTTGAATCTGCAAACATTGAAGCAAGACTGAGGAGTGCAGTCATTTTAGAATTTCTCTTGACTCGAGGTAGTTTCGAAAAACTTTCTTTTGGGATCGCCGAAACTTTCCGCTCTGCAAATCTATGACAAAGACTATGTTTTAGGAGAGGACTTTCATGTTATTTTCTATTTGTATTTATCAACAGGGCTCCTTTGGCGAACGATTCAATTGGTTCGATCGCGTTCACATCATACGCAAGCTCCACTATTTCGGTACAGGGTGCTTTCAAATACGTGATCCTCTTCATCGTCTCAAGGTACATTGTCAATCTTTCTGATTATCTTTCTAAATCTCTTTATCTCTGGCTAACAGGTCTATGACAGACGAATATTGAATGTTACTGTTCGAATGTATGAACCCGAAGAGTTGGCCAATGTCGACAAAATGCCCACGATAATACACTTTCATGGAGGTGGATTTCTCCTAGGCTCTATAGATACACACGATCAAGCCACCTATGTATTGGCCAACTTGACACGTGCACTTGTTATTTCAGTGGAGTAAGTCTTTCTTCTCACTTGTTGCAAAGAAAAGAGAACATGACTCTATTGCTGTGCAGCAATAGAACAATCCGAGAGTTCTGTCTTTTCTACTTTCGGAAAATAATAATTTTCATGACACGAATATTAGTGAATTGAATCGATTCTTGCTTTGAGGAGTTTCGGCAGATGTTTCAAATTACCTCCGCCAACAAAACTTTAAATTTTGATGGTATCGACACTATACCAGTTCTCATACAGTAATAATCCATTTTTATCACTTTTAAAGGTACCGTCTCGTGCCCGAACATCCGTTTCCGGCCGCACTGGACGATTGTACCTCAGTTGCATATGAACTTTTTCAGAATGCCATCAATTATCGAATCGATGCCAATCGAATAGTTTTGGCCGGTGATTCAGCGGGTGGTAACTTGGCGTTGGTCACCACTCAATCCTTGCTGAGAGACGGATTCACTCCTCGTACTATTTGTCTTTTGTATCCCGCTTTGCAATTCTTCGATTTCACGCTACCGTCTTACCGGGACTATTTGCCTCGAAATATTCTCGGTATAATCAACGAGGACAATTTTTTTTCTGCCATGTCCGAATTGAGTGAAAGGAAGGTGAAAGTGACACGCGATATTCTGTTCAACAACCATACATCGGCTCGCGATAAGCGACGACTTCGTCCGTTACTTGATGCTGATCAACATTTGGCCATTTCACTTCCATTCGATATCGATCAAGAAGGCAATCAGAATCTGATTCCTCATCTCAAATTTCTCGTATCACCTCGAATATCTCCGCTACTTGTTTCCGATGATGAATTGATACAATTGCCACCCGTTCTTCTCTTCACCGCTGAATTTGATATTCTCCGAGATGAAGGTATGCTGTTTGTTGGTATCTCTATTCTTCCCATTTTGTTTTTCACAATTTGCGCTGAAAGTTGTAATCTGAAGAACCGAACAAGTGTTCTCAATACGGCACTAATGAGATTTCCACGAATGCAGGTAGACGGAAAATAAACAAACGGTTACCGGACGGAGAGATATGAGAACGAGATGAGACATTCTCACGCAAGATCACTCATTTTCTCCAAAACAGTCTATTATACCGTAGTTTTCACGAGCAATGCTTCATTTGTTCATTCTCTTCCACTGATACAGGACATTACTTTGATTGTTCTCTTCTTTACAGGCTTCATACTTGCCGCACGTCTACGTTCGTTGAACAAAACTCTCTACCATCACCATTTTTCATCAGCATTTCATGGCGCTCATGTTCTCTTGTATGGTCCATTGAAATTCGACATTGCCTATGGCATGGGCGAGCACATGGCAAGAGCGATACGCACTTATCTTTAAATCTTCACAGTCAGTCACCATCACTTGTCTTTTCTATTTTGCTCAATCAAAGATCGATATCTACATTTCTATCCATGAATTAAGTCACCGACTGTGAAATGAGATTGTCTTTTGTTTATTTTACTTTTTCTCTGAATTGAAATTAAAGATGAAGAAATGATGAATGAGAAACGACGTGTATTGACCAACCACTGTTGAAGTGTATTCTAATAAAAAGTCGACCTGAAAAAAGCAATCTTATGTTTGCGTACAATGAATAATCAATAGAGTTTACGAAAAGGAATTCATGACTGCCACCCTGGAATATCAGTCATTGACATGCCAGCACATAAATCATTCATTCGAGGATAATAGATGAACGTCTGATGACACATTTCGCCTTTTGTTTGCTGACCACCCTGGTAAGAAAATAACTAAATAGACAGCATTCTCTCCACCTCTCATCATTCTGTGCAAGTGTGATTTCTTTCTTGTTCATAGTATTGTACACACATTGAGTAATGAACGCGTCTCCCTAAACTACAACTTGCAATAGAGAACGATTTCTTGTTACTGGATAAATTTGGACTGAGCAGACGATTGACAAACTGATAATTGAAATCGTATGCCTCACCATGGAACCGCTGTGTTATTTCGAATCAGCTTTGTCGATAGACTTTGACCTGTACAGTCGAACAAAATCATCTGAAGCTGTATTACAATTAATTTATTGACCTTGTAAGTGAATGTGCGGATAATCCATGACAAAACTGTAATGCCAGATTCAGGAAAACTCTGAAAAACAAAGAATAATGTAATAAGAAATGTCATTTTCCTGAGTAGATACCCGAGTGGCACTAGGAAATGGACCACGAACCGATCGACTTGCGATGGAATGGTAAGACCGAAAAGATTTTCAGTTACGCCGAGTGTTATGTAGCCAAGGTCATGTTGACGAAGTTCGTTACCAATGTAAAATTGAGTACCTGAACTGTCAATGCGATCTAAGACAGACAAAAAAGATCACCTTTCTTTTCAATAGAACACGTCCCGCCAGAGAATAACTTTGGACTGTCATAGTGCATTTGAATCATGTCATATTTTAGGATAAAATCTCCACCAACCGGGTAGCCAACTTCTTTAGGATAATCCATGACTTATTCAAATTTTTGTTATTTTGCTGAGCTCCTAAGGAACTTACTACGTTGAGGGTGAGGGTGAGTGTGGGTTCGATACCCATCCTGCCTTCAGTGACCTTTTTTCGTCCGACCTTTCGTAACAGTCGATACATATCCGTCGATCTTTGATTGCATTCTTGAAAATAATTCCATGGACAATCGAGATGATAATAGTCTCTTCTTTTCTCTCTCTAGATGTCAGTCGTCATTGACTCACCCTCATCCTTTCTCTTCAACATATCAAATTACATTAAAAAAGTGGGCATGTTGTGGAAAATATTCGTTAGCATGTTTTCCATGTCCAGTCGGTAAATCAAGCGGTAAAGAAGATACGCTGAATTCAATGTGTTTATCGAGCCAGTTGACCAGTCTGCACCCTTTTGTGTTCAGTTGGATACATCCTCAATTGGAATGCTTAGCATAGAGAGCAGTCAGATGAACAGACATTGAGATGCGAAAAAACACTCGGTCCCAACTCGATGAAAAAGTCAGGTATTGCATGTTAATTAGCTACGAATGGAGACATAATCCGTGAATAGTCCAATCTCTGCCATAGCTAATGAAAGATAGTCTACGCATTAGCACAGCTATATTGAATAACAGAAGCTACAGGTCGTGAAATGGCCATTCGCGTGTTAGATGCAAATAAAATGTGCGTTGTTCTTTGGCTAAGTTTTCTCCTGTTTTTGCACACATATCCATCTGACAGTCATTTTCGATTGTGTCACACCAAATATGCTCTTTTAAAAAATCTCATTGATCACGATTGTATCTATCACTATGCGAGTACGGAAAGTGACAAAGGCCGCCGCTTGGTGCCCTATTTCATTCGATTTGAACAGTATGTTGATTTGTCATGTCATGGAGCGAATTATAGTTTCAGCAAGCTTCATCAAGTCAACGTGAGTGCGAGTAATGTGCTCTCCTGGTTTGCACCTACAGTAAAACCTCTTAAGGTGGGCACCTCTCTAAGCTGGGCACTTGGCGGACCGCCAGACGACTTTTTGATGGAAATGAACCTCCCCAAGCTGGGCGCCTCCCTATCCTGGGCAGTGGGCACTTTTTTATGGCCCCGTCAGCGACGATAACCTCTCTAAGGTGGGCACTCGCCCATTTCAGACGATTTTTTCCTCTACAGCAAAAAGTTTTCGCGGGCAAGCTCGATCTGATGAAACAATCTTGACGAGCTAGCACGTGGTGCGATTGAAACCATATAAAGAGACGTATTTTCTCAACCGCTCGTTGTATTCATCAGCTGATTGAGAAAAAGCCACCATGCGACCACTGAACCTATCAGAGAAGATAGCTCTGATAAAAGATCATGCCAACGGAATTGGACTTTCTCAACGAAGACTCGCCGAGAAGTACCAGATCTCTAAAGGCGCCGTCGGAAATATTCTTTACGTCTTACTATCATGAAGAAAAATATAGAAACGAGGTATATACTAAGTATATACTTTGCTGCTGACAAAATCATTAATTAATTTTCATAAACTATTTACCGAGCTCATTTCTCTCTTTTTACCGTCAAAAATAAAATTAACCGAGCTCATTTGTATCTTTTCAGAGTATAAATTAACTTCCGAGCTCAGAACTCTCATTTATATAAATAAAATATAATTTTATTACAACCGATCTCTCATATTAAAGCCAATTAAACATACCGAGCTCAAATATCTCTTTTTCCCGAGCTCATTTATTATTTTATCCGTTTTTATCGTTGTCATTTTCGTAAAAGAATATGAGATGATCTTTTTGTCTCAATCAGACTTGAAACATCATATATTATCAAGATTATAGCAATAATCTAAAAATTACCTTTTTTCTCTTTCTTCTCGAATAAAAGTTTGAAACCAAAAAGTAATGGTAGAGTAGAAAATAATGCCGCTAAAATATTCTAATTATCAAAACTGAAAGATCTAACTAATTTGTTGCACAGAAAGGAGGGAACACAGAAAGATCAAATATTTTCTAAATCAAGATTAAAAAAAATCCGAGACTTTCCTGTCTCGTATGCGAGAAGATAGTGAATCGTCCTATAAAAAAAAAATGTTGTTAATCCAAGATCTGTAATTCTTTTCGTTATTCAGGAAGCATTCAGGGACACTAAATGTCAGTCATGAAGGATTATTCTCAAAAATCCATTGCTGAGACCCGGACACATCATATCTGCTGCTGTCTATAAAAGGTATGTAATTGTAATATTGAGCATTGAATTATTATCTGTAAGACAGATAATATAGTATACTATATTATCTATCTTTTCTTATATTATCTATTTTCTTAGCAAGTATACTTGCTAAGAAAAATTGTATTTTACAAAAAATTGAGTTTTTCGTTTAACAGAGAATATACCGAAGATAGCACTCTTAATATACGGACTCGATTATGAATCAACTGCAATAATAAATTTTACAGCTTCCAGATCGTGAAGCGAGACAAGTTTTACAATGAACAGAGATTGTGTTTTTCATTCGTCTTAAGTCGGGATCCAACATGAGTTTTCTGAATAGAATATTTGTGTGACATGACTGTGTCGAGTGGCATGACCGATGCCATTCGTGCACACCTGCATGTAGAGTAGATGTCGTCCTACAGCTTGGCGCAGGTCCCACACCTCGATCTTTCATGATTTGGATCTTACAGGCAATCTCCAAAAACCTATCTATTGACAAAACCTGAGCCATTGAAGCCTCAAAAATACATCTTACGTAGACTATCAGACACACTCATTACTTTGGTAAGGTTTGTTTTGTTCTCCGGGTTGAAGGAAACTATAAAAGACATTTTCAGAAAATACGATTTTTCCACTGTGACTATACTGAAATAAAAACCTTATAGCGCCTTCATTTCTCTACCAAATTGCTTCGAAGTTTCAGAACCCACTCAGTTTTGCCTGCTGTACAGTTTAGCAAGATTAAACTTTGTTTTCATACCAAGATTTCACCCCACGATATTCAGCGATCTTCTGGAAAACCCTTCAAGGTACCATTTAGCTTTTTACACTTTTGACCGTTTAATGTGATGAAACATTTCAAACTAAGTTTATTCTGAAACTATATATCGCTATGTGGATTTTTGGAATGACGTGCTCGGACTTTTTGCGTCGGAAGTAGGAATGCAACCAGTTGGCTCGTTTTTCTTTTTATTAATAAATAAATTATTTGGTTCTGCAAAGTAAAAATTAGATTTAAACAGAAGTTTAATGTAACACTTTCAGCGATTAATTGATAGACTGCGACATTCAGTTTAAAAAAACAAACACAAATGAATCATCGACAGTTGTAGCAGAGTGGATTTACAGCTTTCAATAAAGCACCATTCTTCAAAAGACATCATATTCAAATCAATTTCCTAAAGTACTTTTCGAGTTTTGTTGTAACCTGTAAACTCGAGCCGGCTCGGCTCGTTACACACCTAATCAGAAGGTACATGATGATAGACTCGTTGGATAAGACTCACATTGGCATAGAATTATGTCCCCGAGCGCCCTCTTCCATAATCTGAAACCGTAGCTCTGTAGCTCATTCCATGCTCAAGTAATTCAAAAAACACGAATTTTCCTACTAGGAAGGATGACATGTAGGAGCTAGGAAGGATAGAAGGGCTAGGAAGGATAGAAGAGCTAGGGGAGCTACAGGGGATAGAAGAATTAGAGGAGCTACAACGGATAGAAGAGCTACAGGAGCTAGGAACGGGAGAAGAGCTAGGAAGGATAGAGGGGCTTGAGGTGCTAGGAACGATGGGAGAGCTAGAGGAGCTACAAAGGATTGAAGAGCTATAGGAGCTAGGAAGGATAGAGGAGTTGGAGGAGCTAGAAGAGTACGAGGTGATAGGAAGGATAGAAGAGCTAGGAAGGTTGAAAGAGCTAGAGGAGCCAGGAAGGATAGAAGAGCCAGAGGAGCTAGGAAGGATAAAAGCGCATCAGGTGAGAGAGAGAAAGTATAGTAGTATATAACTATCTGTACAGCTGCCTAGCCGCATCCGAATAGCAGACTAATATGTAGATATAGACACGTAACGGAGTTGCAGGCCCTGTAGGCTGCCTAGCTTTTCTGGATTAGGTACAACGTCAAAGTTTCGACCGCCGTAAAAGTTTCGACCGCTAAGTAAGCTTCCCTTGCTTCTGGAAAAATTTTCTCTTTAATAGTTTTCCTTTCTCTTCAATAATTTCTCCCTTCTCCTTAGAATTCTGCTGCTTTTTTTTTTTAGAGTTGATCTCTGAGAAAAAATGCACACCGCTCCTGCTTTTTTCTCGCGCCACGGCACTGCCAAATTGATTTTATTTTTGTGCTATATAACACGTTTGTATTCATACGCATGCGTAGAATAAGTTTTGACAGCTTATGTATTAACATTGTTTCTACACAACTGTATTTGATATGTTCCTATACCATTCTGTCTTATGATAGTTGTCAGTTGGTGTTATGCGTATAACCCACTACATACAATACAATATAATGCAGCATTAGCTGCTAGTGGAGCGATGAGAGGTTCTTCGTATGAGAAAGTGTGCATAGAATTAGGATGGATTCCACTAACTGTTAAGCACACAAATATAGTTGAACCGTTAGTTAAATATTCCATTTTTGAAATACATCGTCTTTATTTGTTTTTTAAAGGATTAAGAGGTAGAACTATCATTGATTTACCATCTTCCTTCATTCAACACACTACTTATACGCAAGAGCATAATCTTCGTAGTCAAAGTAGAAATCTTTTGCCTTCTACTAAAGCTGGTCTGCAAGTGTATGATAGATCCTTTTTACCGGCGCCTAAGAAACTTTGGAATGATTTACCGAATGAATATCGAATGATAAACAGCATTTTTACTTTTACAACTAGACTAAAAGCGCCATATGCTTTAAAGTTTAAATTGAAACCTACACAATTTAGAATGTCTGAGATTCACTTTACACGCTTTAGAGTAGAATTCAGTCAATTAAATTATGATCTTTACAAACGTAAATTACAATCATCTCCATTTTGCGCATGCGGTTCTGCCCATGCAGATGAAAAAAGTCGTTCGAGGGGTGCTTCGAGGGCTCGACCCCTCAGAAAATGGCACTTCGGACCCTCGATATAAGCTTTCGAGAAGTATCGATTTCGAGCCCTCGGATTTCAGATAGGTAGCGAGCCGTCGAATAGAGATGTTCGGGACTTCCGAGCCCTCGCTATCTCGAGGGGCGACGAGGGCTCGGGAGTCCCCGGAAATCGACGATGGCTCGGAAATACCCCTCGAACGCTTATATCGAGGGTCCGAAGTGCCATTTTCCGAGGGGTGGAGCCCTCGGCGAAGGCCCATCGAAAGCATATTTCCGAGCACTCGAAGTACCTCTCGAACAACTGGTTGGGTGTAGAAGAAACCACTGGACATTATTTTTTAGAGTGTTCTCGATATGAAAATGAACGTCAAAAGTTAAAATCTGTTTTTGAAAGTATTCTTCATATTCAGACTTTAACGGTATATCACATTTTATTAAAGGATGATGCAATTACTGAACTAGACTTTGATAATATGCATTACTTGTTTCATAGCGTGCTAGAATATATTAAAGATACTCGACGCTTCCACTAGTACTGTATCTCGTAGCTTGTTTGATTGCTTTAAAATCACTATCAACACCAACTGACTCTATTTGACACATAGGAACACTCTCCTCTATTATTCAAGAATTTTTCTTCTATCTTTTTTACTTTATTTTGTTTTTTCTTACCTTTTTTTTTATTTAATTTTTTGACAGCATGTAATGGGAGAATGCCCGATTTGCTGTATTTTTTTAACATAAAAAATTAACTGTTTAAAAAAAAACACGAGTTACTTACACTGTGTACAGTGTGAGTGTTGAATCAGAATTATAAGAGACAACTTGATCACTGAAGCCATCTAGAATTGACGGTATCTGCTGCAGCTGAATATCAAAATAGACTAGCTCTTTTGTTTGATTCTCCATAAAGCCAGTGCATGACATATCATCCGCAAAATGGTAGAATAGTCTGTATCGTTTTGTTTCAGTCGAATACTGAATAATTTTTGATTTGAAAACACCAGTTGTTCTTTTGTACAAGCAAATAGTGAATCTGTAGGATTTCCCGTAATTGTATATCACATATAATCGTCACCACAAACAACAAAGAATCCGGCGTTGTATGCACGAGCTTTAACTAAATTTGTGTTAATCATATCCTCAAATATTTGTTTATGTGTCCCCTTTTGTTGATATAGACTTTGATAGTATTTGATTCGTGAACAGTTAAAATATACGAACTGACTGAAGTGTCCATCAGCACCAACGGACATCAATCCCATCAGTGTCTGTCGATAACGACTTCATGCTGATGGACTTTATCCACTTTTATTTGTTGTTCATTTTCGCTTATTTGATGTTGTTAATGCGTGCATTGTTATTGGTTCAGTTATAACAAAGTTATTGAAAAGCAGTGTCCGTTTACATTTTTCTAGCTTTTTTAAATACTAAAGCACCACGTGTATCTGTCTGTGATGCATTTGGTGGCTTGAGTTGAGATCATTAACGTAATCACTTCATGTTTTTTGGATAAAGACGTGAGCATGCATCAATACAATATCCAAAACTCAATCTACATCACCAACCTTCTGTGGTATTATCAACTATTGTTGATTGTTTCAAGGTGGAATAGTGTACACGTCATATTTAACAGAATGATTTTTCAATAAGAGAACTGACATATACGGGTGATGTTTCAGGAGATAGTGTTGCTGCTATGATGTTTTCTTGAACGACAAACTGTGACTCGTCAGGTTTTATTAATTTTTTTTTACTGAAGTGATAAACATGTACGAGTTTTATTGATCCTCATATCAGTGACAACACAATTAATAAAAAAAAGGCTTGTGTCGCTAATACTGGTTTGTAGCAACATCAATCATACTTCGTTAGTGTTTTGCTTCAGTCATTTCAAATTATGTCTCGGATAGAGATATATCTAACACAACTCAATAAGATAAGAAGGCACTCTACAATGCATAATTTTGTGAACTAAGCACATGCGGCGTACATATAAAAGTTGTGAAATAGAGAGCCATCCAAGATCCTGAAGAATTTTACTCAGAGATGTTCCTCGCATCGCACCCGAAGCAGCAAGACCTGCTTGATACTGAATGGGGTTCAAGCGAATTATATTTGTAGTAGTTGTTCCCCCATAGATAACAAGTCCGTAGTTAATAACACTAAGAACAAACGCATGGTAGACGGAGACCAAGGTTTGACGGGAAACACGTCTGCTCAAATA